>CAJUYI010000803.1:75427-92048 GCA_910591695.1 Galerucella pusilla
TACTAGGTACTATAAAATAATATTTTTTATCTCAACTACTGTATTTTTATTGTTGTTTTATAGGGTGTTCGAGTAGTAATAGCCGAATCATTCGAACGCATCCACCGTTCGAATTTGGTAGGAATGGGCATAATTCCTTTACAATTCCTTCCAGGTCAAGGAGCCCAACAGCTGGATTTGACCGGCAAAGAAAATTACACCTTCGATCTGTCTTCCGATTTAAAACCGGGACAAAATATCAAAGTATCGACGGATACTGGTAAAAATTTCGAAGTTAAATTACGCTTTGATACGGAGGTCGATTTGTTATTCTATAAACACGGCGGTATCTTGAACTATATGGTTAGGAAGATGGCCAGAAAATAATAATTTTTTTTCTTTAAAGTAATTTTTACGAGCAATATATAGGTTTTTTTTTCGTTAGTAAAATTTGCAATATTTGTAATTATTTTTACAAAAATTTTTTTGTTATTCGTAATTTTTAAGTTCATTTTTATTTTTATATAGTTGAAATTTTGAAGTTTTATCAAAGGGACAGGCATATCGAAACTTGAAAAAGGGTTTATTCAATTTTAATGTCTTTTAGATAAATTTTATTCAAGTACTTAAATATTAAGCTGCTGGTTACTTAATTTCATAATTTACCGCGAATAAAATATCAAAAAAGTTAAATTTCACCTTTTTTACGAGTTAGGATACGCCCCTGTTCGGATTAGACAAATTTTTGACAGTTAAACTGACATTAGTTTTGAACATAGTCCGAAAGAATTAGACTTGACTAATATATTAAGAATAAAAGCAGTTGAAGACATTTTAACGTTCTAAATGTAAAAATGTTGATTTAAATATTCAGTTTTCTACAAAATTTAATGAAATTGAATCAAAAACACTCCTTAGTAGGTTCGTAAGCTGCTTAGTACAAAAAATAAACTTAATTTGTCGATTCGGTGTAATTCTACTGGACTAACAATAATCTTTTTTGTTCTCAAACACCAATGTTAATGTTTTTGTTATTTTACACGTAATATACAATATTATACAATCAAATGTATGTTTTGGTGACGGTACGACGTTTTTAATATATTTTTTAAATAAATACTCTACAGGGAGTATTTGCATAGACTGAATGTTTTGTTTTATTTTCCTACCAAATCCTTTCCTAATCTATCACAATATTCAAACATTTAAATAAGAAGAAACCAATTCAGAGCAAGACAAAAAGGGATGATATGATCTTCAGTATATAATCAACCCTTTTGATTTGTTATTAGAAGGGATTAAAAACTTACAGGTAGTTGTGCCATCATATCAGTGCGAAGTCGATGACAACTCCTACAATTCAAAAGTTACAGCATTCTAATTATCACCAATTGATTCAGGAGAAAATTTTACATAAGTAGATACATTTGCAGTCGATAGTTCCAAGTACCTAAGCCAATTTTTTACCAATTTCGAATCCTTCTAACCTTCAAAATTCACTTTTTAAAATTCGTGTAAATACCACAAAACTGTGGAAATTGTACTGAAATTCAAAAAAACCCATCTACTAGAAAAAAAATGTACAATAACATAACCTTATTCTGTCGCTAAATAAAAACAATAGGTATAACTCTTCTTTTTCTTCGTCAGGTTTTCTACAACTCGCAGGTTTGTGCCAAAACCTTGGTTGAACTTATCACCGTAAGAGCCCTAAATTTTTTTTAACATAGTGGGCTTAGAAAGTTGACTTATATAGTATAGGTGGCGTCTCCATTTTGATTTGTTCGCGTTCTTTGTTAAACAGTGACTTTATTATCGAAAATAGTGAATATAGTGTGTGTTTTATTACATATAAAAGCTGAAATTCGAACTTTAATCGTACGTAAATATATTTTATTGTTTTATTTTTTCCGTAAATCAATCGGGCGATATGTTTGGTGAATAGACGCTGATGCATGCCATACTACGCCTTAACAGAATTTGAAATTTACTTAGGTATTCATCAAATTGGTTCCCTTGGGTGTGTTACATTATTTTAAAGTGATTTAAGCAACAAAATAAATATAAATTTAAATGAATTCTAACCCTACTATATTTTCGGTGAAGGTGGCATCAGGTGTCATGTTATCGCTGGCTGGCATTATCTTGCAACCTTCTGGATTCTAAAACGCATTTTTTGTAATTTTTAAAATTTTAATTAATAAGCTCTATATTCAATAATATGTGTTATATACGACTGGAAGTCTTTAATTATCTCTGATACATCCATATTACCTTGTTATTTTCATTTCTACTTTTATTACAGATTCTTATGGAACATTCTACAAGAAAAACGGTTTGCATAAAGGTAGGTGATTGTTACCATAACAAAAATAGTTGTATAAACATTTGCTGTTTTTTAACTTGTTAATTTTTGAGATATCTATATGTAGGTATATCTATTCTTGTTATTCATGAAGAGTGCCTGAAATGTTTCAATTTATTTGCTAGTGTTTTGATATTTTATAAAGTTTGATGAAGATTATTGGCCCAACATAATGATCTATATAATTTTTCATTAATTACTATTAGGTGCTGAAGAAGACGTATTTATGAATTAATATTATTTAGGATATGGTAAATTATACATAATTACTTTTTATTGCGGTCACACAATTTTTTTGATGAATGTATCAGTGAACTGTTGACTGAGTCACATTGTTATCTTTGGGTACAATAAGGATTTGTAGCTTTTGAAAATAGTTTTTTTCAACTTATTATTACATCACAAAATATGTATTATTTATAAACAGTTGTTCTCTCGTGGTTCTAACCAGATTTATATTATTAAAAACGTTCAATTCCCCTAAAACCAGTCAAAAAGTACTTACTTAATTACCCTAGAAACAACGGGTACTAGCTTGAGGTTGCTCTAACTTATTGGACTAAAAGATAACTGTGTGATGTATGCATTTTCTGTAAGTGATAAATGTGGAAGCAAACCGTTTGAAAAGCTGATTGGAAATGGTAATGGGATGCTGACCAAATGGAATGAGGATGGAGAAGATATCTATATGTAAGTCTTTGATTTATTTTCGTTTATTTATGGATATTTCTTATTTATTTTAAAAAGCCGGCTACACATATATTAATTTCTGTTGATATTGTTGAAATTTAGAGAAAGTAGTGTATAAAGTAGTTAAAAGATCTGTAATACTACTATTATTACAAATATTATAAAAAACCTTCGCAAATGTTAGGTTATGTGTTCTGAGAGTGAGCGATCAACTTGTAGTTATATCTTTCCAACAAAAGATGGCGTTTATCAAATAACTTCTAGTTGTCTCGCAAGTTGCATATCATGTAGGAACCATGGAAAGCAACAGAGATGTTATATTTATGTTACATAAAATTGTTGTTTTGGTGTATGAGAGGATGTGGATAGAATAATACGAATATCCAATTATAAGAAATCAATTTTATTATATTTTAAACAAATTAAACCAGTTCATTGAGGACAGGGGCGGCTCTAGTCATAGTGGCCTTCTTCAGCGTGTTTGTTTTTCTGAAGCCTCGGTACAAATGGATGGTATTAGAGACTAACAAAAAATTCCTTTGTTACATACAGGGTATTTCCAAAAACCCATATTTAATGTTTCTTCTGCACTTTATAACCGAGATACAGGGTGTTTTATAAATTTATCCTATTTCTTTCGAACCTCATAACTTCCCAATTACCCTGTGGATTGTTTTGATATTTGGTACACGTAATAACCATTACCTAGATACTCCATCAAAAGCATCCCAAAAAGATAATGCAGGTCCGGCTTAACAAAAAATTTCAAAACTCATCTTTCCTAAAAACAACACCCACATTTCTAAGTACGGCCCTGTCATCACATTTTTTAGTGGTCTGTACTCGTAAACATACAAACTCAATTGAATTTCTAGGATGCTTCTCTAGATGCATTGAATAGATTTCATTTCAAGCTAAAAAATAAAAAAAAAACCTCTCCAAAAAGTGCATAAATTATTACTTTGATCATACATTTTTGGTAGTAAAATTTTCTCTGGAAAAATAAAAAGGAGATATGTAGATTCGATTTTTTATACTATTTCCAATTATAAAGAGTAATTTAAAAAAAATCCATAAATAGGGTGTTGTTTTTAGGAAATACGAGTTTTGAAATTTTTTGTTGAGCCAGACCTGCATTATCTTTTTTGAGATGCTTTTGATGGAGTTTCTAGGTAATGGTTATCACGTGTACTAAATTTCAAAATAATATACAGGGTAATTCGGAAGTTATGAGGTTCGAAAGAAATAGGATAAATTTATAAAACACCCTGTATCTCGGTTATAAAGTGCAGAAGAAACATCAAATATAGTTTAATATAGTTTTTTTTACATTAACCTAACATAATTTAAAAAAATATCACCAAAGACATAAATATTATGGTTGAAGTTATGTTTTTATTTACAAATTTTTAATTAAATATTAAATACAACAACTTAAATTAAAAAATAGTGTCAAATATTACTGAACTAATAAAAAATGTTGAAATCTCACCATATTCCAGAAAAAAAAAATTAGAAAAGGTTTAAGAATTTACAAAATAATCATTTCAAAGAAAAAATAAAACTAGAAAAAATCAACACATCGTAAAGTTAAATTTTTCGGAATATTTATTTCTTTACAAGTGACTGAGTGAGTCATAAAAGACAAGGGAGAATGTTTAATATTCACCCCAATTTGTACTGAAAATTAAAATTTACTCTACATCTAAATTATGCTTTTTTGTACAATATACTAAATGCTTTTTCAAACTTGAATTTGTAACAAAACTCTTACCACAGAGATCACAAACAAACTTTTTATAACCCAAGTGCCTATACATATGATCTCTGAGATGAACAGCTTGGAAAAACGCTTTACCGCAAGCTGTACAAAGGTGGTCTTTTTTATTATTATGCACTTTAAGGTGGTATCGTAGGGAGTCTTTAGTATTAAATGTGGCGCAACATAACTTACAATTATAAACTTTTGTGCTATGGTGACTATTCTCGTGTTTTGTTAAAAGATGTTTCATGGTAAAAGATTTTGTACAATTTTGAAAAGCACATTTATAAAGTTTTATATTTTCGTGTTGTTTTTTATGGTAATAATAACCGTAACTAGATACCAATCTTTTATCGCAAATATCACAGTGGTATTTATGAAAGTGTCTGTAGTGGTAGAAATATTCGGCCACTTCGTACTCAGGTTTCGTAGGACATCGAGTACATGTTATTTTATTAAGTTTGTATTCCAAAACATGACATCGAAATGTTTCTGCCCTAAAAAACTTTTTTCCACAAATAGGGCAGATGTAACGATCTCTCCTTTGAGTGGTTGCATTACTATTTGTTTCATCGACTACAAACTCTATTTTTGATTCTAAGAAATTAGCTCCTTGTAAATCTAAAATCTGACTGAAATTTCCCTGTTGTTCGTCTTCACTGACACACTCTTTTTTTATATTTGTAGTGGATCTATTATTAACTGTTGCAATTATATCAAAATCATCAATGCAATTCTCTTCTTTAATAATTTGATCTGTCTCGTTTTCATCTTCAGTATTTATAGAATCTTGACTACTTTCTTCTTCTTGAAAACTAGGTTCCACTTCAAATAATAGTGTCTCCTCTTCATATACTGTTTCTGTATCTTTTAAACTTTTAAGTTTTTGTTGAACTTCATAAAATTGTTTAAAAAATCTATAAGATATTCTAATTGTTTTAAAACAGGATAAGCAAACATTATTGGGCAGATCTTCACTTACAACTAACTGCAAACAGGATTAAAATATAATTAAATTGCTTTACTAATTCAAATTTCTAAAATACCTTTTTTGATGTACAGAACTCCAACATTGCCGCTATATTAACTTCTAGATTAATTATAATGCCTGTTAAAGAATACATTTTGGTAGTTTTTTCCAAACATGCTCTACATATCGAGTCAAAATTATTCTTTTCTTCGGTCATTTTTAATTTAATATTTTGAGGTTTTGAGTATTTTATTTTGATGTAACTATTGCTGCCAACATCAATTTGACAAGTACGATGATACCAACATTTCAATTGGATCATAAATCTATATGGGTAGTTTTAAAACCACCGATCTACAGAGCGCGGTAAATTATCCTATAGAATACTATATTACTCATGAATAAAAAAGAAGATGTAAAAAGCTAGCTCTATGGTCAATATTATTTACGTTTTTTTGACAGATACTTCAAATTTTTGATAATAAAATAGAAAATGAGTGAATATATAGTTTCACTTGATAAATTGTGTCGAGCATGTTTAAAACCAACCCCCTCAAAGTATTCTTTGGCTGGAGAATTGAAGAGTTTGAAGGTTACTATAGCGGATATGTTGGAGTTTTGTATATCTGAAAAGGTACACAAAATTAAAAGTAATAAATTTGCCGTATTTCTATCCACAGAAATATTCTATTTTAGATACACGCTGGTGAATATTTGCCAGAAAACGTGTGTAAATTTTGTTACAACACTATTAGGAATGCATATGAGTTTTTTAAACAGTTTAAAAGTGTCCAAGAACAACTAGATGATCTGAAACAAAATATGGACCAAGAAGAAAATGTTTTTGGTGATCACAACTATGAACCTGAATCAAGTGAACATGTTGAAATTGTCCAAGATGCAGGCGGACCCATTTTTGAAGAAATATTCATTGATGAAGCTGACGAAGCAGATTTCCTAGATATTAAAATTGAGCCGCAATATGATCAAGACGATGAAGCGGTAACTATTGTGTGTAATTCAAATACGGATATGTCAGATATAGATCCGACAGTATCATTGAAAAACAGGGAAAATGAAGACGACATGAAATTATTCCCATATATTTGTCCTCTTTGTAAAAATAAATATTCTCATCTAGAAGATTTTCACAAACACATTCTAAAACATAACTGTGATACAGTAATATGTTTACGTTGCCAAGCAAAACCAGAATATAATATAAACGAATATATTGAACATTATAAAGAATATCATAAACTCCAATGTGACATATGCAACAAAAAGATGACATCCGCCTTTGGATATAAATATCATATGAAAACACACACCGGTACGAACAGTTACAAATGCCCTATAAAAGACTGCTGCAGGTCTTTTCTATTTAGACATCTGTTGAGAAAGCATATAAAAAACCATTACCAGCCTACAGTTTACCCGTGTAATGTGTGTCCCTCTACCTTCAACAACAGAGATACTTTGAGATATCACTTGAAAAAACATTCTAATAAAAAAGATCATCTTTGTACGATATGCGGCAGAGCCTTCTATTTGGCAGGACATCTTACAGTTCACATGTACAGACATTTAGATTTCAAAAGATTCGGTTGTAATATCTGCAATAAAAAGTTCATTACCAGTTCAAGTTTGAAGAAACACGTTGGGTTTTGTGCAAAAAAACATTGTGATTATAAAAAAGAAGATGATGTAGAAAAAGATTAATGTAAGGATTGGTAAAAGTGATACAATTGCTGGACGCTGTTCCTCATGGATGAAAGAAAATAAACAACCGTTGAAAATATTCACAGCTGATGAAAAATAACAAAAGATACTGGCAAATTCTTTTGAAAGAAGTATCTAGTTGTGAAGGACAGCCTGTATAATGTTAAGAAAATAAGTACATAGCTTACCCATGTCTTTTAATTAAATAGTGTTTGTAAAATAAAGAAAATATCAGAAATTATTAAAGCTTACGTATTTCTTCCACAAAACTCTCACCTATCATGATAGAAAGCCTTTTAACATGCCTCTAAAAATTCAGGTTTTAAAAGACAATTTTTTATCCTCCAAAATTGATGCTTATCACGGTGCCATCTATTGCTCAGTATTATCTCTTTGAAGTCCCAAATTTCACAGCAATTCAACTTAAACCACCACTTATCAGTTTACTCTGCATAGATTTTAGAAACCCTAGATTTCGTGTATTTTTGGTTGCCTATATGGGATCTTCAAAGATTTTGTGTATGTTTGGTTGCCTATACAGAAACATTCAAATAATTTGTGTATGTTTAGTTGCCTATAAGGGATCTTCAAAGGTGTTGTGTATGTTTGGTTGCCTAAACATGGATATCCAAAGGTTTTGTGTATGTTTGGTTTCCTATATGGGGATTTTCAAAGATTTTGTGTATGTTTGGCTGCCTAGATGGGATTCTCAAAGGGTTTGTGTATGTTTAGTCGCCTATACAGGAATATTCAAATATTTTGTGTATGTTACGAATACGAAAACATTGTTTATCCTCTAAAATTTAAGCTTAGTCCTTAATTTCACGGCAATTCAACTTAAACCACCACTTCTCAATTTGCTCTGCGTAGGTTTTAGAAAACCTAGATTTTGTGTATGTTTGGTTGCCTATATAAGGATATACAAAGGATTTGTGTATGTTTGGTTGCCTATATGGGATCTTCGAAGGGTGTCTGTATGTTTGTTTGCCTATACAGGAATATTCAAATGTTTTGTTGCCTATTGGGAAAAGTAGAATTCGATAGATGGCGCTCTGAAATGTCGATGTCATCTTAGCAACGAGTAAAACAAATCAGCTGCCGTATAAGCCCTTTGATATTTAATGGTTTTATTTTGCTGTTTTAATTATTTTCAGTGTGTGTTTTGTAAGACTTGCTTTTTCTTTGATTGTGCTTTAGTATTTTGTGTTGTGAAACTAAATTTTGACTCCCAATATTTTTATTTTTGGAGTAATAGGTATGGTTGATATTTGTGAAAAGTACATCGAGGGTTCAATTAACTGTTTAGTTTTAGGTCTGATTTCGTGTTTTTATTTTATTTTTGATATACCTAGTCTTATTTACAAAAGTTGCAGGGAAGGTAGGTTTGTATTGAGTGATATTTTAAATCTTTAATACCGATTTATTTTCTCTTTGATCTGCAAGATAAACAAAAAAAAACATAACCTCTTCCATATTATCTCTGATTATATAAGAATATTACCTACCTTGGAATTGATGATAGTTGAGTTAAATATAAAAACACAGTTTTAAACTTGTCACTGACACAAAATTAAACAAATAAAGTACGAATTTACGGTAATTACGTTGACTTGCATATAATACAAAAGCAATGCAAAACGAATTATTTTACTAGTTGCGACAGTTAAAATTTTTTCCGCCAGAGGTCTCATTGAATTCTACTCCGCCCAATACAGGAATATTCAAAGGTTTTGTGTATGTTTGGTTGTCTATATGGGATCTTCAAAGATGTTGTGTATGTTTGGTTGCCTATACAGGAATATTCAAATGTTTTGTGTGTGTTTGGTTGCCTATATGGAATCTTCAGAGGTTTTGTGTATGTTTGGTTGCATATATGGGATCTTCAAAGAATTTGTGTATATTTGTTTGCTTATGCCGACATTATTTATATCAAGTTTTCTGTAGCAATATCATAAGAAAGTGAGAATAATTTGATAGAAAACTTGTTGCCAGGCATTAGATCCAAGTTTGAGAAAAGGCCTACAGAATTATTATCCAATTTATTTAACTCTCGTGTGGTATTCAATAGATTAATTTTTGACGTTACTTTCAAAATCACTTTTAAGATTCTAAATTTTTATGTTAATTACGAGTTTTTTAAAGATCTTATAGCGAACTGTTGGTTTGGAATAAAATTAATCTCAACCAGATTTACAAGAGATGTATTTTACAAAAGATCAACTGAAAATAAACAAATTATTATAAATAACCTAGAGAAAATTATTTAAAAAATAGAAACTTTGTAATAATTTATATTCCAACTTTTTCCTGAATACGACTTATGTGTACATCATTTTTCTTTTCTTTCACTTAATAGAGAATTGTGCATTCTGGAGACTTCGGATTCTACAAGATCAGTAACTACACTTCCATTTACATCTATATAATTTGCCACACTTTTCTTTATACTCGTCTCTCTCCTTTGGCGTGTTTTTCCATCGATCAGTGCAAGAACTAGGTTATATTTATCATCATATCTAGAAAATAATACAACAAAATGTAATTAATAATCAAATTAATACAACAATAAAATACATTTTAACAGATATTTGACGAAGAGGTCATTACGACTCAATAAGTTGTATGTTAAGGAAGGAACTCTTAAAAGTAAATGTAATATCAATAGAAGAAGTGAAAAAAGTTTGATCATTAAATAAAGTTAAGATTAAATAATAAATATTCTTACTTTGGTAAATAGGAACTAGCTTCCCATATATTCTCTTTCTTGGAAGAATCTTTCTGGTTGCAAACTGCAAAAATTCCCTTTTCTTTATAAGTGGTATACAAAGTCAGAATTCCCATCATAATGAAGTAAGTGGTTACAGAAAATATTAAAATAGGTCTGAAACATCAAATAATATTGTTAGAATATGCCATAGACCATTGTAATTTTAATTATTTACCTCGACTGTGGAAAGGGATAAAAATAATCCCAAACAAGAGCAAACATGGCAACTCCTACAGCTATACCACATATTACTAGTCTACCATCCATGAGAGCAAAGTTTTCAACGTAATTGAACTTCTTAGTAAGTACCTTAAACAAAAAATTGTTACTAACCAGTTAAAAATATCAATTTTATTCAAACCGTACTTCTTTCACGGCATCGTCTAGTGCATTTTTAACAGCCGCTCCGTCCCATTTATTTATTTTCACAGGCTAAAAGAACGAATAATATTAAATAATGTCCTAAATAAATTAGCTCGTACTTTTACCTTATCATCTTTTTCTTTAGGAGCCATAGTTCAATTTACTTTACTTAATTGATGAATTAAAAGTAGAAACGAACAGCTGTCCTTGTCATATAAATATAAATTCACCAAATCCAATAACGCCGAATGGCAATGACACGTACATGACGTGAAGTTGCAGTGCTACTTTGACATACGTCAGTTGTCTCTTACCGGTGCGCTCTATCCATAGAATTCACTCGAATAGAGTAGGAGTGTTCGAAAAAGTCAGTGTTCAAGTGTCAACTACCAAATTTTGTTCGTTTCTTCTTTTTTAATGGAACAGAATGTGCATGCATGGGCACCAATACCTTTAGTTTTATTGTCGTACGAACGTCTAGGCTAGAGATCTGTGATAAAATCAGTGATAACTGACTTTGTATATATGAATATATAAATATTTTATTAAATTACAGGTGATTTAGTTTTCATATTATTGATCATTACCTGCAAAAAATAATGCACTATACTAATCTGCGACTTGATACCAAGTGTTATATCTAAACCCGCATCGAGTTGTAACTTTTAACACACTTTTCACTGTAAACATTAACCACTCTATTTATACCTACTAATAATTATTGACTCACCTATATCATAGTAGAACCATCTGCGGTGCCTGTATTACACGCTTTTGATGGTTAATAACCATCATGTTACGCACTGAACAAGTGTTGGCCTTTTAAATTTCACCTGTACAACGTAGTGGAGACGCCATAGGCGAACTTAGTTGAGAACATACGGGGCGTAAATTTGTTGAAAACTATAAATTAGATCAAATAAATGTTTATTTATCATAATAATTTTAACACTAGTTTTAGTTACCAAATGGTTTTAATAATTAGTGTATGTTTGGTTGTCTAAAACTAAGGAAATGTTCTTTATTTTGTGTTTACAGTATTTGAAGCGTATTTTATGCCCTTTATGTTAAAATATTACGATTAGAGGAGTTTTATATTGCATTATTTAGCAAAAAATAAATATTACTTTGTTTATTCTATATAAATATAGGGGTAGCTTGAAAAAAGAAGACGGTGATATATGTGATAAAGAGAAAATACCATAGTAAGAAAATTATTTGAAAGCGTGCATACACTGGATCATTATTGTTTGAAAAAAAACTCTTTTATACAATCATAACCATGTCGCACGTCTAAGAATCAATTACATATATAAGCCCCCCTTAGAAAATATAGAGGTGATGCGGTTGGTAAGTCAAGAGTGACGTTTACGGTGTGTACGGTGCACCTGCTTATTCGTTATTTGAGAAAATTATGATGGAAGAAACAAATTTTTACAGTCAAGTTACTTCTAATATAAATGTATTAACTGAATTGATTAGAAATTCGCTGTGGCGCATTTAAATTTGTCTTTTAAGCATGACTACGATTACTGGTTATCAAATCGCCCACAATAATATTTCAGTTTACTTTAAAAAATTTGAAAACTGAAGTGGAAAAAGGATGTTCCCCAAGGTACAAACTGGATAATTCAGGCTACAGTGGACATTGTAATATACCGTGTATAAGTTTGGCAAAACTGGGAAAATTGGTGAAAACTTATCGATCGGCCCGTTGCTGTGCAACCACCTGACTTGCTATTGACTGATTATTTATTGATTATTCAGTCAGTTTTGTATCTGCATAGAGGTGTGTTCACTAGCCCCATAGTATGGAGGATAGAAGGAGTGTCTTGCAACAAGAAAGGTTCTCTGCGTTTTCCGAGCAATGGTTTGTCCGGAAAAAATTCGGTAAACTAAGTATGTGTTCCGCATCCGCGCGACTCTATTTTCTGAAGCCCGGCGGAGTACATTATGAACTATTATACATACATAATACATACACATATTTGATTTTAATACATTAAAATAAATGCTCAAAATGTTCTCCACCTAGTTGTTGGCAATAGCACAGTCTCCTATAGAACTCCTCCATAACTTTGTTTAAAGTTTGAGGTGAAATATTCCGTATTTCTGTCTTTGAGATCTACAATGCGTCTAATCAATTTATTGGGGAAGATTTCATCTAAATAACTTCTTACCATTAAACCATAATGGGGTGTTGCCCCGTCTTGCTGGAACCAAACATTTTCATTCGGTAAGCTAGGATCTATTGCGTTGGGATATAAGTTTGCCAACGCAGGAATAACTTCATTTCTAAGCATATTTAAATATTTTTCAGCTGTCAAATTTCCATCTATAAGTATAGGACCAATAATATGGTCGCCTATGATACCGGCCCAAACGTTCACCTTTTGAGGGTACTGAGTATGTGTCTCACGCATCCAATTAGGATTCTATGCTGACCAATATCTACAGTTCTGTCGGTTTACCTCTCCATTCAATGTGAATGTTGATTCGTCAGAAAAAAGAATGGTACCAAAAGCTATCTCATTTCTGTTCGGCTTATTCATCAATCTATCGAAGAAATCCATTCTACGATCTGGATCGTCTTCTGTTAACTTCTGCACAAAATTTAATTTGTAGGGTTGAAGTTTTTCTTTATGAAGACATCTTAGTTTGACATGTCCAAGTTCTCTGAATTGTGCATGAATTTTAGACACAGTACTTTGTGAAATATTAGGCAATTCCGGGATACCGGTGATTGAATAAGTTTGCCACTTCAACTTGACTTATGCAGTTATCCCCGTATCCGATCATCATTAAAATCTCAATTCGGTGAGTCTCAGTTAAAGATTTCATTGTTATGTCGACAAGGAAAGAGTGTTTGACAAAGATTTTACTTTTTCAGTATAAACTGTCAACACATCAACAACTGACAGAATAGAAAACAATCCACATTATTTACCGATTTAAAACAATCCACGTTATTTACGGATTTTGTCTAATTATTAGCGTTTTTAGGCAATTTTTAGGTATTTATGATAAAATTCATGGGCGTAGCACGTTTTGTTTAATATACAAATACGTCTAATAATTAGTTAGTTTAGATTTTTGATAAATCCAAATTTAGATAATTTAAAAAAGTACCAATATTTCAAGTGTAATAAATTATTAATTTTAAAATTTCACCCTGTATAATTCATAATTGACCATACATTATTTAGTTTGTTGGAATCGGTTCATTAAGAGGGAATATACAGGGTGTTTCATTAAAAAACAACAACAACGACTATGGCATACTTGCGTGAATCACCCTGTACATTTAAATTTATGTTTACATAACGCACAACTCAATTCAAAAGTTGATGTGTCTCGGCATTTTTTATAATTTTCTAAAATAATGACATAAAGAATTATATATAATATTTACTTTTCTGTCTATCTAAGCCCGGTACTGTCATTAAATAAATTTTAAACTGTTTCACACATTATTTAACAAACCAAAAATTCACATTTCTCAGAATAAAAATAAAATTTATATTGTCTTGATTTTTTTTTTAACAATTAGGTATATACACAATTTCCTTGAACTTGTCCGGTTGAACAATTCAGTAAGGTAATTAATATCTTTTTTAATTGTGTCAGGTTTGTATGAACGCTCGTTATATAATTTTGCGTGACTAGAAAATATATTCTACCAAAAATGCACGTGGACGAACTCTGAACATTGAAAGTTTTTCGGCCTACATGACATACTTTTATAGATTTAAAAAAAAACTGTAACTATAACATCAAAAATCTAACTGGAAATTTGACATTTGACCGATCGAAATAAGATATAAACACTCATAATCTAATGACCCTGTATTATAAAGACAAAGCATTTGTAGATGTACAAAATAATGTGAAGAGAAAGCAGAGTAAATGTAAAATCTCTAAGGTGAAAAAGCTTTTATGCGTGTGAATAGCATGATTCAACAAAATACCTTAAGCTGTTGTTATATATATTAATGAGCTCAAAGCAGACATGAGTACTCTAATTATTAGAAATACTACGACCCAGTCCAGTGGTGTAGTACTTATACAGTAAGGTCTTGAAAAAATGTGGATTATAATAATAAAAAGACTAAAAGACAATGAATGTCTTGAAAATCTAGCGTGCTTAGTGTCAGATAACATCCTCCATCTAAGGTCAGTGTGGCCAACAAAAACAACATTTGACATAACTAGTGACAGAATAACAGAAATGAAATGGTGACATGTCAAAAGTTCCTAGAATTATTGGCCACCGATATGTTGAGTGTTTAGCTAAAAAGTATACGCTTCTCAATGATAAAAAACAAGCAGAAATCTTATGTTTTGAATGGTAGACCTTAACTGTCATTCTTGTCAGAAAAAACCACTTTTTGTCGGCCACACTGACCTTAGACTGAACTCCTCTATTCCATATCATTGTAGAGGGCGCCAGTTTATATCAAATACCAAAAACATCTAACTACAGAACAATAACAGCCAATAAGCTTTCCATATATTTATTAATTGATACGTTGCCAAATTTAGTAGTAACATAACAATATTGAAGTAAATATGTAAATATCAGAAAATAAGTAATAGAAAACTAAAAAAAACAAGAAAACCCAGACGCAAACCCGGTTGATCAAAGTGTAACTATGTATACAAATATCAGAAAAAAAAACCAGGTCCTAAAAAGGTTAAAAATGAGCCACTTCTCATGAAACACATGAGATGAATAATAGTTGAAAAAATATTCTATAAACCTAATTGGGAGCGATGTTCATCAACACTACTATTTTTCTTAGTGTAGTGTTACTTTTCTCAGTGTATCAAGTAGTTTACGTGTCAATGCCTCGACGTATTTCCGCTCAATATCGACTTCAAAGGAACTGACAAAGCTTTCGTCTCTTGTTAGATGGTGTACTCTGTGGTTAAAGGCTGCTTGGACGCATGCGCACCTCAACTACTAAATTTGACTTGGTGGGAGGAATCGGTCGGGAAAATAAGCTCTCGTTCAGTTTACCGACTGCGCCATGTATTATTTGTAAAGTTTCTATTATTTAAATAAAATATGTATTACATTAACAAGAAAAACAAACTTTTCAAACACGATTTTGAGGACAAGTTTTTCCCTATCAGTTATAGTCTCCTTGTTTGATATGACGTTGATGTCATACAACCTTTTTTAATAGTTGTACACTTTCCTTTTAATACACTGTATATATAAAAGAATTAAAATTAAATAATTGTTATTCTGAGTAACGAAAAGCATGTTAAAGTAAAATCTAACCGCTTGAAGTAACTCTCGCGTGCTGTTTTTAAGTTCTTCGACTTTTTCAAAGGGTTTAACGAATATGGTAGTGTAGACGCACTACTGATGGTGCGTTTATTTTTCAGATTTAATCTGAAGTAGAGGCAATGCTTCTTTAGTACCCAATCACTGGAGCATATCTCCTTTCATAACCTCATTAAACGAGAAAATTGCCACAGGCTCATTTCCTAGATTTTACTACTTTTTAAAAATGTGATTTTTGTTGTTTTTTTTTTCTGCCGAACTATATGGTATTAGTAAGGAAAGAATATTATGTTATGATCTTCATATTCTTCTTCCGAATCAAGATTTCTAATGTTGTTGACCGTTGACCGTTGACCACCTTGTATAATGACTTCTCTTATTACATCTACCAATAGTCAAGCAGCCATTAAAGCACTGAGCTCTTGTGTAATCAGTTCTAAAATGGTGTGGGAATGTCTGGACAAACTCAATGAACCAGCGAGAGCAATATAGCCACCTCTCCCAAAATTTACAGAAAACATGCAATATCTGGATAACGGTAAGGTTTAGGTGTAGGAAAGTATACATGAATTTGCCTTATTTTTTACCCCTGAATGCATTAAAATGAAAAAACCGGGTGGTTCTATTTAAAAAAATGGAGAAATTTGATATTTATGAAGTTAAAATATGGAACCTTGTAATGGACGGACTGATAAGGAGACTCAAAAAGG
>CAJUYI010000804.1:0-20949 GCA_910591695.1 Galerucella pusilla
TTTTTTATTTTGATTAGGTACTTATTAAAGAAATTTAGACGGATTTAATTTTATATTTGTGATATAGGGTACGTAGTTTTCCCTATAATTAGTACCTTTTGGTAATGTTTTATTTGATTTTTTGCATCTGCAGAATGTTATTTGTTTTATTTATTAGTGATATGATCTAATTTTTATGACACATAAAATTTCATTGTTTGTTTTCATTATTTTATATGTCTATTGGAAATATATTCGTATTTTACTTTTCTTATATGAGAGTTTTTATATTCATTCCCCCCCTTCCTCACCAGTACCCTGGATCCGCCACTGAGAGGAAGGTGTAGGAGCAGGAATATATAGAAAGCTCTGAATCTTACCAGAGCCCTGAAAAGAACTTTATATGACGTGGCTATCCTGTGTGTTGACATTCTTTTACCAGTAGAATATTTTCCTAAGCAAAGAAATAAAACTGCAGCCTTTTTCATCCACAGTTCAAGAAGGTTGGCGTTCTACAGGGCGAGCACGTGACGATATTCTAGACAGATATTACAGTAATACAGCACTGTGCAGAAGAATTATTAAATCAAGAGAGCAAAGATTATAGACATATATTCTGACAGCCACGAAGCTATAAAAGCAATCAAATAAATGCCAAACTCTTTCGAGACTGCTTGGAAACCCTGTAAGTTATGCAATCTAGGTACCAAACCACTCAGATCACAAGGGCAATGTAAAATGTCAACTAAACAGACTTCTTCATAGCATGAGGCTATCAGGCACATCCTTGTGTATTGGCTAATACCAGCCATGCTGAGAGAAATTCCTCTTGGGTAACTGGTTGGTGTACTCAGAGAAACTTCCAGGAGGATGCAGAAAAGGCCTGATGAGGCATAGGTGCTAGGGGGTTGCTTTACCCTTCTGAAATATCAGATCAGATTGACGGTTTTCCTCACTTTTTAGTGTGTGTTAATTGTCGATCTGTGCATAAGAAAAGATGACATGTTTTTTCTACAATAATTGTTCGTAGAGTAAATTAATTTCATTGGCTATAATACATTTTTTTAATCACTCAACAATTAAATTTTAAACAAAACATAAAACTAGTGGGTATTTCCAAAATGTTGTAAGACCAGTAAGCAATCTTCATAAAGCTGATGATTGTACATGAAAATGCTATAAACTGCAGTTTGTTTGTTATTTTTAAACTATAACTATATTTTCAATTATTCCTGACATCATGTTTTCAATTAATGTTATTACTCAATAAAATCATTATAAAAGATAAAAGTTATTTACAATATTAGAGCAAAAACAAATCAAAATATAAAATTAGAATATTTAGAACGATATTTTATTTGTGTATAATTCATAGTTCATTTTTTTAAATTTTCTAGAATGAAATATTATTTTTTTTAATATAGGAGTACCTAATCAACACTTTGTACCTCAGGAATATCTTAGTTCGGTCATTGTAAGAAACACAACCTTTTTGATGTCGTGAAAATATGTATATATTTATTCAGATACCCGCTTTTGGAATATTAAATTTAACTATGTAGTTCGTGCAAACTTCTATTTTGGTATAGGGAACTGGGAAAGCAATCTTTGCACAACACGTGACCCTTAATAATGTTATTTTGATCGCGTTAATTTTTTTTTATGTCTTAGGTACCTAGTTCAAAAGTTATATCTGACTGTTTATAATAAAAAGGATCATTAAAATCAATACAAAACAACCAAACTACAAATTTGTTTATTCCCAGCTCGACTGTCATTAGTGTCAACTTATCAGGTGGACATGTCCTATTACCCAGATATGAACTTGCCTAGGTATAGTTCTTTTCAATTTCTAAGAAACTGACCTAACCTGAGATGGGATGACATACAATAATGCCATAAAAATATTAGCGGTGACAGAGCTCTATTTATTTTGTTGGCAAATAATAAATTATTACCTGAATACTCTATAAGACTTTTGGGTCATTTTATTAAGTATAAATACTTCATTTTTCATCAGGTATAGTGCGGCTCTGCACGGTAAATATGAAAAATTTTATGGTTTTAATGCATCTTAAACCTCAGTCAAGTCAAGTCAGTTTCTTAGATATTGAAAAGAACTATGATTTGGAGTTCTATGGGGCAAGTCTATTATTTTGAAGGATTTAATTTTGGTTTGGTGCTTTCTTCGACATTGTTTTAAATGATTAGGTACTTTAAAAGCTATATCTGACTGATTATTATAGAAATGATCATTAAATCATACAACACAACAACAAAAATACATATCTAAAATGATTGTTTTTCATCAGAATTAATAAAAAATTACCACAGTACCTAACTGATCCACTAGTAGGTATATCTAGGTTTGAACTCCATGGCCGATTATTTCGTACAAACCAACATTATAATGTAGAATTTACAATTCGCTACCAACTGATATAAAAAACAGTAAACATTTTTACATATTATTATTCAATAAAAATGTGAGTTTATTCCTTAGAGATGGGACATTTTAGTTTTAAGTTATTTTCTTTTGTATATTGTATATAAATAGAATTAGTTGTTTGTAATTAGCTTGGAGGTAAATAAAGATTACTTACTTACCTTGTTAGTTGGTGGACATGCCCTATGAAGTTATTCAACCGTTTATAATTTATGAGGAATCTCAAAAAAATTTATTTTTTTACTATCAATACATGTTGGTATTAATACCATTTAGAGACAAATTTTGGAGTATTAAAGCAAAGAGAATGAATGCCAGCCAAGTTTAGATAAAATCCGCATTGAAAAAAAAAAACTAGTATAAGAGTATATTTGGATAAATTTTATTCACTTGAGTATAAACAAGTCAATATAACTTAAAAATATAAAAATTAAAACAATTTTATCGCCTGCAACGTAATACTGTTTTTTGTGTCATACTAACTGGATGTATTGTTGAATATTAAAAAATATATATAAATATTAAGTCGTTAAGATTATTCAGGTCACAATTTTAAACCCACTGAGATCAGCAAGCTGACAATGATTAATCCAATATCTGAAAGGAAAAAAGAACAAATTACAATAAGAAAGTATATTTAAAGACAAGAAAAAGATATTATTTCAACTAATGAATTAGATTGAAGAAACTGCCTTGGGTTCAAAGTGCATTTATCTCTTAAGTGCAGCATCCAAAAGTGCTATTTCTAAATACACATGTTTGTTGTAAAGTGTCATCCCCAAAGTATACACCATATAAGAAACTTATGGACCAAAGTGGATCCTCAAAAATTTGACTAAAGTACTCTTATTTTTTAAAATATCGTGAAATGTTATTTAGAAAAGTTGTTTGGCACTGGAAAATACATATAGATTTTTTCTAAATGGATACTACAAAAAAAAACGATACCTAAATAGATAACATCCTGTACGTATTTTACTCTTTGTCTAAAAAAACTTTTACCAAGAAATACTTTCCGTCAAAAAACCCTTAATAAATAAGTCTCATAGGCATACTTTGCAAATTACGAAAATTTGAATAAAATACTATTTTTTATAGACTTTATACCTTTGTATTAGGTATATACCTCGGTATATACCTATATGACGTAGATTAAAATTTATTACCTACTTGAAAATGCTACTATTTTTTTATAGACTTTATACCTTTGTATTGGCTATATATGCCATTTTTCCTTCTTATTTAGTATAATAATGTGTTTGTTATCCGTAGGTAATATGCAAAATTATCGATTAATTATTAAAGTGCTACTAATAATAATATGTATGTATTTATTTTTCAAATTAGGACTACTGTTCAATTATATAATCAATATATGTACTTGCGTATCTAGACTTATGCAACAGATTTCATTGTTTGCAAATTTACCTACCTTTACCTTCCTACATATTTAATATGACAGACATGACTCATCAGCTATTTTTATTTATTTGATTTTTTTTACTTACAACCAGATGATTAATTTTCGCTATCTTCTTGAGAAATAAAACCACAAACTTTTTTTGTATTTTTACTTCAAAGTTTCAGTAGCGTTCCAGTCGGTGTGGATGGATTCGGTCCCGGCAGGTCATAGATTAAAATGTGTAAATTTTAATCCCTTTATCTATAGGCGTATTGGGTCCCAATGGTACTTAACTACCTGAAGATATTCTTCGGGGAAATGTACCTCTTTTCGGAAATCCAATCCTCCCTCTTTTTATTGTATCTGAATGTTTAAATTAAATACTATTTCATTCATTGTTTATATTTCATCGAGTGCATTTCATATTTCAGATCAATTTGTCTGTTGTTTTAAACATTTTAAAAATGAATATAAATATTATTTTAAGTGAAAAAGGAAAACAAATGTTAGTGATAAATAACTTTAAATATAGTTTTCAAAAGTGCTTAAAAAGTGGAGAAAGGCGTTGGATATGTACAAATAAAAAGTGTAAATCATATATACTTAGTTTGGGTGAATCGAAAGATATAACTTTGACAAAACATATTGAAGAGCATTGTCATAGCGCAAATATAGAAAAATTGAATCGCCAAATTGTAAGCTCTTCTTGCAAACGCAAGGCAGTTGAAGACTTGTCCGAAAAGCCTGCAAAAATTATTCGTCGTGTACTTCAAGAGAATCTGCCATCAACCATTACAACAAATGACGTAGCAAATATTAGAAGGTATATGTACTGCTCCCGTAGGAAAATGCAGCCGGCATTGCCAAAAAACATCGATGAAACTTTCGATATTTTAAAAAACAAAAACATTGGAACAAATACTGGTGAACCATTTATCTTATTTAGTAATAAAATAGACCAGATCGTTGTATTTTCATGCAAGTCAAATATTGAATTTTTGGGAAAAGTTAATCGAATTTATTTAGACGGCACATTTAATTATTGTCCACAATTTTTTGCCAATTCTTTACTATACATGGATATTTTAATGGACACTACATTCCCTTAGTGTTTTCATTGTTGCCTAATAAATGTAGTTCAACTTATAAAAAATTATTTAATATTCTCGAAGATATCGCTTTAAAACACTCTACTAGCTTACATATCACTGAGGCAGTTATAGATTTTGAAATAGGTATTCATACTGCTATTCAAAAAGTTTGGCCAAAAGCCCATGTTATTGGCTGTCGATTTCACCTTGCACAGTCATGGTATAAAAAAATACAAAAATGTGGTTTAATATCAATGTACAGCGAGGAATCTTCTGAAGTTGGTAGATGGCTAAGGATGACCTTTGCTTTAACGTATTTACCTCCTAGGGAAGTGAGTGATTGTTTTATTTTTGATTTGCTTTCAATAGCACCAGACCAGGAAAACATAAAAAAATATTGCGATTATTTAATTGAAAATTATATATCTGAAGAATCTTTATTTCCTCCATCCCTTTGGGCAAAAAATTCAGCGGATCTTACTCGCACTACGAATGCCTGTGAATCCTTTCATAGCCATTTTAATAATTCTTTTTATGAAGCCCACCCGAATATATTTGTTTTTATTGAAAAACTAAAAGAATTTCAAATGGAGACCTATGTTAAAATGCAAAGTACACATATTATGTATAAAACGCGAAATAATAAAATAAAAAATCGCGAAAATTTCATAGCAAAAAAAATTGACGAATATGAAAAAGGAAAAATAAGTCGATTTTTTTTCATTAAATGTATCTCATTTTATTGTTCTATTAATAATTAATTGTATATGTATATATATAATATATCTTATGTATATGTGTTTCTATTTTATTTTTACCTTTTTTTTAAATCCTAAAATGTATACCTTTACAATAATATTTCAATGTAATAAATATATCAAATTTTTAAATTAGTTTTACTACCTGTTTTTCATTTGGTTTAACAACAGGTGGCTGGGACCGAATCCATACATTATTATTCAGGTAGGACTAAAGTTCGGGACCCAATAAGCACGCTATTTTTGAACTACCTGCTACTTGGGACCCAATAAGCATATGCCCGTTCCAGTTGAGGTAAAAAGTTTAAAAAAAGATTGTGGTGTATCTCGCAAGAGAATAACGGAAACAAATTATGAATAATATACCACAACGAACATACAGAATATATTCAATAAGTATAAATGTAGGTGATTTTATGTTACCGTTTCTCTGAATTTAAAACATGAAAGAGGGGATAAAAAAGAAGATACAAACATTGGTTGTCAATTTGTAAAAAGTACTTCTGAAAGTTCTGAAATATTAATGGATATTCTGGATCCCCAGTCATTCAGGTATTAAAGGGAATGAAGAAGCTGATAATATGTTGGCTAAGAATAGCTTAAAAAAGAGGGAGAAGAAATATAACAAAGTAGACTATAAAGATATTGTGGTTAAAGTAAAGGAGAAAATTAGAAAAGATTGGGAAGAGGAATGGACGGAACTATATGTAAGACTAAAGGAAAGAAGTACTATAAAATAGTTGGGAAACTACCAAATAGGCCCTGGTTTTATGATGTAAAGGTCAACAGACAGGCTGTAACAACATTGAATAGACTTAGGTTGGGACATGGTGCACATCCAGAGCATCTCCACCGGATAGGAGTAGTTAACTCCCGTGAATGCGGGCAATTAGGTAGTATTAGACATATACTGTTGGAGTGTCCTAGTAATAAAAGTAATTATGATAATCTATATAAACTAATGCTTAAAAATTGCATGAGGTGCTGCTTTATGTGTAGAGGACATGCTTAGAGAACCTTCAGTGCGTAGTGCTTCGCTTTTGTGCAAATTTTTCAAAAATAGTAACGGAATTATATAAATTAATTTTAGATACAGGAAGAAGTGGTGTCTCAGAGGCAGATGCACGAAAGTGCAGCTTCATCCTAGTTAATTAGAAGTAATAAATAGTACTGGGTAGATAACTCGAATGAGTTAAGCTTATAGAAATAAAAGAAGAAGAAGAAATATTAATGGATAAATCAGCAGTAACAGTTCTTTAATCTTGCAGAGGCATTCTTGCTACATGAATAACCGCTTTTAAGTCGTCACCATCGTTTTTGAAACATATCAAGAACAAATACCTTTCATCGGTTATGGTTAATCTTGCGTTATTAGGCCGCATAATTTTATTTTCAACGTTTCGATAGCGTTCCAGCTACCGTTATCAAGAATTTTATTGTTCAATTTCTCCCTGACCAACATTTCTATATTCTATTATAAAAAATCGACAACTATAGATGAATGAAAATATTTTGAAGATTAAAACTGAAAAAAATTGTCAAATGTTCTCAAGACCGATTCACAGTAGTATACCTATTTGAAAAGTTTTTGAAAATTGTTAATCAATATTCGAAGTAGCTTCAAATTTAACAATACTTTTATTTCAACAAATCTAAATATAAGATAATGTTAATCAAACAACCTGTCAGTGGCAAATTTTATTTGGGTGAGACATCTATAGACCAGCAGTTCTCAACCTTCTTATGAAATGTACCACAAAATCCCTTTTATAATTTCAAGTACCACCTAACTAAAATAGGTCTAAGTAGGTAATTAATTAATTTTAATTTTCATGCTTTAATTGTAACCCAGAGATAATATAAAATTCAACAATGCAAAAACGTAATTATTGCTTTTTTAAAAAGAATTCTTACATAGGTAGTTACAATAACTAGCTAATTACTGACCCTTTTGAATTAGAGAACCAACCGCAAGAAGCAATGTATTCCGCCAAAAAATTCTATTGTATATTTGAAAATTTTGTTTGAGTCTAAAAATCAAATTAAACATTCAGTATCAACGGTTCCTAAAGCCACGCTATCTACAAAAAATTCACAAAATATTAAATTTCAGAAAATTGTAGATTCTATTCACGTCATAGAAATTTGATAAAATTTGTTTTGATTATATACTTTAATCACCAAAACAATTCAGTATCAGCCACTTGACTAGGTTTCTCTCCAATACTGCAAGAATGTATTTATTTATTCAGAATATTTTTATCTAAGATTAATGAAATATTTTTATTTATTGTCTAGTCGTCGAAGTGTATGGAAACATTTGACAACTTTAAGCAAATAATGAAATATACAGAAGATAATTCTCGCTACCTACTGAAATAAAAGACATTCTGTATCATTTGGATAAAAAAAATTTATGATTCGCACACATGTGCGTAGCAAACGACTCGATGTCAATGACCTTTTTTCCACTGATGCATTGTATTTTTACTACAAGTCTGAGAAAGTACTTAAATTAATGACATACCCAAGTAGCAATACGAGTAGCAATATAAATTCTATAAGGTCTGTATAAACAGCTACAAGATATATCTTATAGGATGCTACAATTCTTATAAAGTTCTACAAAACAATTAAATGATCCTTAAACAACTAAAAAGGGTCCATTTTTATACAACTGTTTGGTTGTATAACAGTTCTATTGAAAGTTTATACAGCTCTTATATGACTGTTTAATACACATTTATAGAGCTACTATAAAATGATTTAAAAGTGTGTCATGTAGTCACATCTATAAAATGGAATTGAAGCGGCACTATGAAGGTCTCACAAAATGGTTGTATATAATGCAATATATTTTCTTATAATGCTGCTATTTCTAGCAGTTCATAAGAGCATTTTATTTCTTAGTGAAGTGAATCAGAACCAAATTATATTTCAACTTGAACGTGCATCATACATTTCATTTGTAGAAATGGAGACTTATCAAAACGACTTGGGCCGCTTGGGCGGACATCGATAGTAAAAATTATAATTTCATTTGGATGGTTTGATAGCACAAATTTTGATGCGCCGCAAATTTTACTGATAGATTATAGGTATATTTTTGCCAAGAAAATGAAGCGCTTCAATTCTGGTTAAGTTTCAAGTAGATACTTAAAAAATAATAATAAAATAGAATATCCTAAAATATTTTTATTATTATTTTAATAGTTTATCACTTACATATGGATATTCTTCCACAAAATAATTCCTTTAATAATGATGAAGTCACATTTTTCAATATAGTTTCATGTTTCCAACTCAATTGCTCATAATGGCGGCGATAACGGTACAAGAATTTCTTATTTAAACATGGTGATTTATAAAACAATAATTTCATTATTTATTTTTAAACAATATTTTATTGTAAAATGGAACGGTATACGATAACTGTTTTATAACGAAGAATATTTAGGCACTATACAACTAAAAAGTGTTTTATAATGCAACGCAATTGAATGCTATACAATATTTATAATACAACATTATACAGCTTCAATAAGACAAGCTTAAGTAACTATTTTATAATGTTGTAGCTGTTAGTTATATAGTATAGTATAGAACTCTTATACAGAAGGTATAAAAGTCTTATAAAATGATATTTTTGATATTGTATAAACTTGCTTATAAGGTATTATATCATTTTAAAAGGAATGATTGTATAATGCGTTATATCATATATTGTAAAAGTCACTATAGAATCATTTAATATAACAATTTTATTTAAAAAACAAAATTGTCGCAGCAAAAGGCTAAATAAAAACAAAAAGTCCCCAAAACAACGCTATTCGACTGTTATACAACAATTCAGTCCTCTTAGAATTCCATTTTGCTAGTTGGGTAATGACGGGTTTAGGCAATATAGATTTGTTTCAATTGGAATTTATGAACCGTTTTGGAAAAGTACCGAGTACTATTATCAGTTGCACGAATGAATCCTAAGACGGTTGTATCACCAGGGCGCTTATTCTTAATGGGCAAGTGAGAATCTCACCATGAGTTTGGTGTGTTACGGGTTGCGTGAAAAGAGAGTGTATCATATTACGGACCCATAGAGAAAACTAAAAAACAATAAGAAAGACGATGGAAGACCAGAGCTTTGATACACAATGAAGTATTAAAAATTTGAAAATAATTATTAATTACGCCGGCCGATACCCAATACGCATGATTCGTAGCTTCTCATTTCTCGTTTCACGAAACCCGTAATACACCAATCTCATGGAGAGATTTCACTAGTCTAAATAGTAGGAGAGCTGGCACCAATTTTTGGGTAGGTATTTGAGGCAAGCTGAAAACTTGGTCCATACTCCATACCCCCCCCTGATATACCCCAACTCGGGTCTGCAGACCTGGCTGGTGAGTAGCGGGGCTGAATAAACCCCTAAAATACCTACCCAAAAATTGGTGCCAGCTCTCGGACTAAATGAATACGTATTTGTTCCTGATGGAACAAATCTATTGTATACCTGTATACCTGTTTGGGCACAGGTAAATCATATGTTGAAATACTTTGTTGACATGGTATCTCATCTTAAGGATTTAATAATAAAAGTTTATAAGTCCCTCATTGTATTCTGTAGTTGTAAAATATTCCTATTATTAAGCATTATCTTTTCAAAGAAACAAGTAGGATATTTATACTGAGCTGTGCGATTGTTATCGGATTAACGAATAGCTACCTATTGTGGGCTTTTCTCTTGAATCATTCTTGTTAGTGAAAATGAAATATCTTGGAATTGAGTATAATCATATGTTCAATTCCACACCAAGCATTATTAAGAGGTAGAGTGTTGGTTTTCCCAAATTTAAATATACCCTGTCCATATCCAGTGGATAAAATAAGTAAAGTGTAGATATTTAATTTAAATTGGACATTCATAGACTAACTAAAGCAAATTCAGTGACTCTAAATTAAAAAATAAACAGGTTCCAATTAAAATATTTGGAAAATTCATGTAATCAAAGACAGTTGAGAAACATGTTTTAAAATGCCAACATTTACTGTAAATATGTTTCTATATTTCCATTTACACTTTTTAAATTATATTTTTTTGTAAATCTAGTTTCTATTACTTGATGTGGAAATTACCTATAGGAATAGGCATAAAATTTTAAGAGATTTACCTACGCCTCAAAAATAAGTACTCACCTACTCACCCAAAAGTTCCAAGTTTTTCTAAACTGTTTCCATTAATATACAAAAAAATAGATACAGTTTGGAGTTAGTGTACATAAGAAATTGTGAAAAAAAATTGTCGACGAAAACAAAAGGTAAGTATCACTAATTCGTTTTAGAAACAAACATTTTAGTTTTACTTGAAATACCCTTAAGTAAAAAAATGTACCAGTAAGCACATGCTATGGAAATAGGTATTACCCTGAATATATTCAATGTACTTACATGTTCTTGAGACCCTGTATCCTTTGGATGCAGACATGGGAGTGTCTTTTCTATCAACAAGATGGGATATCCTTGGATCAGCACCCATATAGTTGATATTGTCACTGCTATACATTTTTTTTAAATAAGACAAGATTTCCACTTCTTGCCATGATCCATCTGTCAAATAACACTGGGAACATCTTTCTTTTGAAGGAAATTGAATCTTTTTATTGTATGGGTCTTCAGAAGGGTCTCCAGATAATCTTTTATTTACTTCATTATGTGCTCTCCATAACCAAAGCACAGATTCTTCCCAAGACATGACATTGAAGATTTGACGATTTTTAGCCATTTGCTGGAAGTGATTGCTGCAATCTTCACAACTGAAGAAATTTTTTATATATCCGTGCATTGCATCCAAAACCAGTTTTGGGTCACTATCTTTTGTATTTTTGGGATCAAAAGCAGCATTTACTGTCAAAAAATGAAATAATTTCCATAGACCACAAGGATAGCCACGGAGTGTTGGAGAGCTTCCTCTGCAGCCCAACCATTGCTCAGGACCGGAGAATACATTTTGGTCAGGATTAGTAGCATCTTTTATGTGATGGAATATGTGATGACCATCAACAACTGAATTAGAATTTACATATTCTTGAAGGTGCTTTAACAATGATTTTCCTTTATCACCAAAAGGAAAATACTTTTGCAAGACAAAAATATATTTTTTAAGTGCTTCTAATTGTTCTCCCTTAATTTCTTTGTGATTTCCTACTTCTCTTTTTAAAGAGTATCTAAGAGCATTTTCAAGATCTAATTGGAACACTGTGTCTCCAGCTTCTCTAATTTTATTTAATAATTCTAGTTCTTCATTAGATGTACCTTCGGTCACTGGTGGTGATTCAGTTATAGTAGTATTTCTTGAGATCTCATATGGAAGATAAATATTTTTAGATAATAAAATTTCACGTATGGCCATTTTAATACCTGTTCTATCTGAAGAAGATGTATTTAGATATTGCAAATCACCACTTTTTTGTATTAAATATAAAGCTGGCAATTCTTCATATCTCACATCAGTTTCATTATCAAATACATATCTTATTACTATTTCTTTCACTTTATGAAAATCCATTATAATTGATGCCCCTACATCATCATCAGATTGCTGCACAATCAAAAATGCAAATTCTGGAGATCCATCAGCAGTTTTAAATACATTTGATATATCAGAGCTCTGAAATGGTTGCAAATTTGGAAACTGTTTACCTCTATTTTCATTTTGTTCTTGAATTAATATATCAATGAGGTTTTTTCTATGCTCTGAAAAGTTTGTTTGAGAATCTGCTACTATTGGCAGTCCAGTATTTTGAGGTGCTTCTTGATATCCTTCATGGATATATCTAAAGGTGGGATACCTTGTTATACCAAAATATTCGCAAACTGGAGCATTGTCCTCATTGGCACAATCCAAAACTGCAACGGCAACTAAATCAGCCCAACCTTTAACATCAGTACCAAAAGCCTTTACCTTTGGCACAGCTCTTTTACAGTAACCACACCAATTGCTATAAAACTCCACTAACCAAGCACGATTACTGTTATAAACACTGGTATTAAAATTGTTAATTGTCAAGATTTCAACATTATCATTGGTTGAATATAATCCAGGTTCATGATTGGTACGATTCCTCAATACTGCACACCATGTTATTTGGATTAATATTATTGACAACAACAAATGTATTTCCAAATTATATGCAGATGATCTCATGGTGTCTTACACTTCTCACATTCAACTTACAACTACCGATCTCTTAGTGAATACTTGAATTTAAATTCGCAAAATCCCCGTGACTAAGCAATTCCTGTTACTTATATCTATTTATCATATTTGGTTTCCATGTTAATAGTCTTTAAATGAAGTTCACCTTGACACCTTCTCGAATCTGACCTTTGAAAGAGATATGAAAACTATTATTTTCTTTTACGGCGCACTAGAAAAGAGTTTATTATTTTCTACTTACTGTGTGAATTGAATTGTTACCTGCTCCACTCGAAACTGAATTAAAATAGGATTCTTTCATTCAGATGTCTATTTCTTTTCATGTTGCGTTTTTAGTTATGAGATTTTTCTGTGATATGAAAACTAAAATTTTGTATTTAAATGCCAAATTGAATACTAGATTTATTAATAATATAAATATATGTTAAAGAGAAACGATCAACATCTGCAAGTTCTAATAAACCTATATTTTCGTAATTATTATAACGTTATTTTACACACAACATACACTGTACTCTAATCACAACAAAATGTAAACTGAAAAAAGTTTTTCAACATTAGGAAATATAAATATTACCGGCCCGCAATCTGTCAACAGGTATTTATCATTCTATCTCGTTCTAAAAAGTTCGTTCTAGATCTAAGCATCTTTGTCTAAACTTTGACAAGATCACTTTCAGTTGAATCCGAATATACAATAATGATTGTGTCTAAGTTTCTGTGAGCCGTGAACTGTTTTACAACTTTATAAAGGAAACAAACTCAAATTTTGGGGAGTGTTTAAACTGCACTATCAAAAATTGTAATCGGCAGCAAATGCTTCCTCCAAAACATAGATGTTCGTACTCGTACAGCTGCTAATAGATGATTAAAAATAACATCAGATTGCAATGAAAATTTTGGTTAGTTGTTACGCACGCCAGAGAAGAGAGAAACACATAAATTGAAATATAAATTTACCAAAGAGAAAACAATCCCAAAACATATCTAGTTTTCAAATGGATTTGAATTTGAATCAATCCCATCCCTTCACACTTATAATGACAATTAAAAAAAAGAATGGCGGTAATGCAAAACAAAGGTAAGTTTTTAATAAATTCAATAAAATATGATTGATATTATATACACAACTCAGTTAGGAATATAACAAAAAAACATTCACTAGCACTGTAAACTCATATTAATAGCTTTCTGTAAAAGAGCTTCTTCATCATCCTCTTCAGGACTACTGTGGCAACTTTGCTGCATACTTAACCTGAGTGCTTCCTGTAGATTACTCTCTTCAGTTTCTTGAGGTACAATTTCTCTATCCTCTGATAAACTTAACTGAAGTGCAGCTTGCAAATCAGGGTCACTTTCATTTGAAATGTTCTTTGCAGGTAGTCTAGGTATGGAATAACTAGTAACTGAAAATTTCAAGATTTTTGGTTTACTTGTAATGTGATAAACTTAAAAAGTGCCAAATCTTAGCATAAAAGATTACTTACTTGTACTATGTCTTAATACATCATCTGCAGTACATTCAGGAAGTTCTCCTAATACAGCAAATATGGAATAACCGTCATTTTTTAATTGTGCCAAAAACAAGGCTAAATAAGTATCTGATATAAGCTCGGGTCTTGAAAGAAGAGAATTAAGGTTAAACCAATGATTACCAATTTTTCTTATTGTAAACCAGTGATCTCGAAAGTTGCATATAAAGGCAGCCATTTCACTTGGATTACTATGAAGTCTTTCATCGGTACTAGAATAAGGCACTAATTCTAATCCCCAAACTTGTAGAGCACTACTTATTACTTGAACAGAGAAGTACCCGCTGTCATCCATGTTTCCAGATGGTTGTTGTAAAAATTTGTGGTATTCTTCACTTTCTTCACCACATTCTAATAAATTGTACATAAATTTAGAAGTCACCTTTTCTCCAGATCGTCATAGTAAAATATTTAAAAAGTCTTAAACTTGTATCAACAAATTAACTTCCATTTAGTGTAGTGGCAAAGAGTATTTGAATTCCAATATATTTTTTGAAATATATTCATTCTGAACACAATCATGTAAAAGTGATGATTATATTATAACAAATTAATATTCTTTTCATCAGAATACCTTCCCAAATATTACATTTGAAGCAACATAAACTGACCCAAGATAAATGTTGAGGAATGTTTTTAACAGTTCTTGACAATATCTAGAGAAATCTGGTATACATCAAGTATATAATTAAGAGATAGGTGTTTGTTATATTCAACTCACCTGCCATTCTTTCTCTTTCTTCATCATCTAATTTTTGGGCTAAAGTACTTAGGTCAACGGCAGTAAAATAGGGTCCTTGCAATAAGGAATTCAAACAATGCTGTGCACACAGAGAGCCTTCTTGCTGAAATTCAGAATAATCAGTAAATCTGACCTACTTGTATTTAATCCAAATAACCTTTTCATGGAATATTGTATCCATAGTAGAAAAAACGATGAAGTACCAATTAGAAAATGTACTTTTAAATTAATTACCTATTCTGACTCAAAAATAAAAATAGAGTAGCGTAATAACATAAGTTATTTGAAATCTGGTAAAATATTTAGGCATCTTTATCAGATTAATGATATTCTCTCTTGCATTTTCATATATTTTAAAGAAAACTGGAAGTCCTTAGTCATTTCTAATGCGTTTTTGACATTTCACTTAAATTATCACAAAAAATATTCATCAAAAACTCACACAGTCAAGTTGCAACCAATAAAGTTGAACCTCTTTTGACCGTTTTTGTTTTTCTCCAGCATGTTGACATTCAACATGGCGGCATGTCGTCAGTGCTGTGCTGTGTCGTGGTGAGTTAAAATTTTAGCAAATTTTCGAAAATAAACCACAATATTTCATCAAATCGTATGTATAATCCTTCTTTGAGCTACAACTTGTAATGTAAAAGTATTATTTTCACATAAATGGTTATATAAATCTGTATTCAGCCAAAATGTATAACCCTCTTTCCTCTGATTCGTTTGTGCCGCAGATCTCGGCGTAGTTCAATTTCCAAGTTGTAAAATCATCGTCAAATATTAGATTTCTTTGTGTACAATTAAACACCGTTTCATTATTAAAAATCTACGCCGAATATTAAAAAGTGAAACTATAAATAAATCAATAATTTGAACGTTTACCTGTCCCTTGCTCAGAAGTTGCTCTCAATTTCACTTCTCTGTTGATGTTTTAATAATTACCTCGGAACTATAAACCTTTTATTTTTATCAAAAACCATTTATCAGAAAGCCATTCATTTATTGACCATAAAATGAATTGTGAAAAAAATTAACTCGAAAATTTAGTGTTTTCATATGTGCCCAATTGAGTCGTTTAATATAGAGTATTTTGCCCGCTTTTCAAAAAAATTATACATTCAAAAGTGAGCGTCTTGTACCTATTCAAAAGACGGCAAGAAATTTGATTAAAAATTAGGATTAATGAAATGAAAAATTGATAGATAATCCCTAAATAATAGAAGGACTACGACAACTATTGCCAGGAATATTAGAATGCAAATATTTTCTTATTTTAGTGCCTACAGATATATATGAAAAGTATTTAACAGTACATTACCAAAACACCTGGTCAATAAATCTTAATTTCTTGAAGTAATTCCACAAAGATGTATATAATCAGTGCTATAACAATATTGTTTTGCTTATAACATACATATATACATACATACCTGTATTCCGTTTCTGCATTCATAGCAAGAATGGTTCATGGTTTTGTTAATAGCAATGGTATTGCCAGTAGTTTGAATTTAACTACTGGCAACACAGTATTCAATAAGAAAATAAGATTATTTACTTTGATTTTAATCTATAATTGTTCAAGTAATCTGGATCAATTTCAGTAATTCGTGTACATTCCTAGGCCATCAATATATTATTATAGTGGGAATAATCTACTTTTACATTATTCCAGTGAGTATTGTTCAATGTACCTACATCACTTTTATAGAATGACAACCACATGACAATGTATTTTCTTCATCTGACATTGATTGTAAAGTCAGAAATTAATCAACAGTAATTAAACAAGTGGTGGTAGTTGACGAAGTCCAATGTATGTATATAACTATTTTTTTGCTGTCTATATTAAGGTAGTAGTCAGTTGTTTTAAGAAGAGTTGGTGTAATACTTCCCAGTTTCAGATACAATGTCATAGGTATAATTAGTACCTACTTGACTTATCAAATGGTCCGATATTCTCTTTTATCGTGTACTCTATTTTTTCCAATATTACATTGTGATTTAATAATTGGAATAAGTTTAATAATACTTAAAATTGTTTCAGCTTGTGTAACTAAGAACCTCAAAATTTAGCATAGAAAATTCGAAGTAACAAGTATCCAGCGCAACTACGGGCCTTGAAAAAAATTATGAGCATTACAGCACAAAACGCACCCAGCACGCATTGAAGACATCTGAGGATTTTTTATTTAATTTTTCATACGTTTCATACAAATTTTGAGTGACTGTGAGTTGTCATTTTTTATACCATTGGATTGTCTTTTTTCACTTGATATATTGTGAACTTGTTGGTAATTGAGTATAATATATTGTATATTGTGAATGAAATCATTTTGAAGTGGGTAATTTTTTTCATTCGGCTGCCATAATTGACTTTGGGGGGGTATTTATTGGATAAATACCGTTTTTTAAACCATTCTGTGATATTCACTACACTTAAGAAACAATAAGAGAAGTGCGAAGAATAAGAAGAAGAAGAAGCAAAAATCATTGTACCAAATATGTCCACGAATCCTCAGTGGAAAACCTTCCAGCCGCCCCCTGACACTATCACTCAGGATACTAGTATCATGGATTTTAAAACTATGGCCAGTACTGGTAAGGATCTTTTTCTACTCCTATACTTTTAAGTTGTTAATTAAATGCCAATTTTCAGTTTCATAATGATACTCATTATAACACTGGTTTTCATTATAAAACTGAAAAATTGACCAATAGAAATCTAGATTTCAAATACCAAGTAGAATGTTTGACAGTGTTTTATGGCAGTTTAAATCTTTTGCGTTAGTTTTTAAATGAAATGTCGTGCACCAGACCAAAAACACTTAATGACCAAGGCAAATACATATTTAAACTTATTATTTTTGTTTACAATAATTTATCACTACTATTGTATAACAGTAACATACTTCTACGCTTTATGCTATCATTTCAACCATGGTGCAGTGGGTAAAGGCGCTGCATAAGGTTTTTTTCGATTTGTACATTCCGGGTTCCAGGTAGTACATTTTTTTATATATATTTTTTTTAAAATCAAATTTCTTTGTAGAAAAAATAGTGTTAATAGTGTATGCAACTCTCATGCAATGGTTATTACATGATCGTTGCATAATATACTATTATTTAACATTTAAACTAGACTATGATTTACAAAATATGTAACTAAGTGAAACAATATTACCTGCCCATTTTAGCTGGAACAATTAGTGGGTCTTTTTATTAATAAATGTAATTTTTATGTATTTTGAATAAAAACTAGACAAAGCTGCACTTTGTTAATGACAGCTATCACTTGAGATTGACAGATGAACAATTTTGTACAGATCCTATGGTGAATTTTTGTTAAAAGTAGTTTGTAAATTGTTCCTTTCTTGAAAGAAATGTATTGTTGTGGTTAACTTATTAATTTTTGAATCCGAAAGGATTTATCAGAACAAGGGGTAGTGCAAACCTCAATTTATTTGGAAGTTGAAGTTATGTTTACCTCAATGAATAATACATTTCCCTAAACCCAAGAAGCATACATATTTATTGAATTAAAGTTTACTTTTATAGGTCTTTTATTACTTGCTAATGTAATATAAACTTTTGATCTGTAGGCAAACCTTCACAAGCATTCAATTTCACCCGATCAACTTCATCGTCTCGTTTTGGAGATTTTCCATTGCTGCAAGAAAAATCTTCATCTTACAACAACGGTTTATATGGTTCTTCGAGTACCACACATACATCCCCTCGTTTTCCTATTGGTACTTTTTCCATAGACAGCACCAATAACGTTTACAACAGCAGTGGTGATAATTCGTTGAATAACACCAGCATCTTCTCGAATGGAAATAACAGTAGTAGCAGTTACAACAATGATTCTTCTAATTCCTCGAATTTAGGTACCAGAGAAACTGGAATCATTGAAAAACTTCTGGTAAGTTAATTATAGTCGGATGTAATAGTAATTACATGTTTTGGCCCATTTCAGTTGGCACAATTAGAAAATGTGTTCATTTTTATTTATACATTTAGATGTCTTGTACATCAATTACAACAAAAAGGAAACGAAAATGAATTGCAACTTGAAAAGCTTGATCATGAAAAATTGGTTTAATAACAACAATAATTCTTCAAGGCATGGTGTTTATTAGGTTCTGGTAGTACTCTGGACCAAAGTTATACCCCAAATTTCTTGCAGTCTTCTAATTCCGTGACAGTTCTAGCTGGATTTGCAAGCATTTCAAAATGTTTCTATTGATAATAAATCAGGACTTCTTCTCTAAAAGTGAAATATTAATATTGTAATATTCTCTGCTGTCCTCTATTATAAATGTAAAGTGATTGTTTCAAGTGTGCTGTTATGCTCGTAGTATCAAGGTATATAATTTTTATGATTTGCTTGAGACTGACTTCAAAATTATGAAACAATCAATAATTACACAATGAAGTCGGTTCACTCCCAAGAAAAACCGCACATAAAATCATATTGAACGACAAAGGCAAGTGGATAAAATTGAACTGAGGCGTATTGAGAACGTTGTGAACTATATTGTATTCACGCAATAGTTAATAATCGCAAATGAACAAATATGAGAACAAATAATACAAAAATAAAATAATTCCCATGATAGTCCAGCCAAATAACACTTTTACAAAGAGAAAATTGTTAACAGTATGGAAACAGTTGGAAATGGTGAATAAACGTAAAAAAATGGAATTTTGGATTATTGCAATTTCCGGCGATAGTTGACGTCAGAGAGAAAAGTGTACAAGGGAAAAGTTGTAGATCATAAAAAGGTCGACAACTTTTGTATGAGTGATTTTTTCATATAACCTCAAAATCTCCGAGAAAATTGCGAAAAACCGCTTTTATCGTTTTTTATTATTTACACAATAATTTTCTTTTGGCGAAACTTGCCGACAGTATACCTTTTTTGACTGAAAAATTCACAAATTTTTTCAGATAAAAATATCAAGATATAGATAGATAATCACGTTTCTCGGTTCAAAAACGTATTTTTCAAATTAAAATTCTTTTTTGGAAAATTGTCGTATAGACTTCATCCATGCCGCCATTTTTTCGTCTTGAGTTATTCTTTCTTGTGAAATAATAAATTACAGTTTCCATTTAAAAATATGCTTAAAAATTGGAAAAACAAAAAATGAATTCTACAACCATCTTTTTTTACTGAATGCTAATAATTCGTTTGAATTTCCAAATAATTCTTGAAAACCAATTGCACTATTCAATTGTACCCCGTCATTATTTTATCAAAACGCAAGAAAAATATAAAAAAAAATTTATGAGATCATTCAGGACCTCCCAAGGTTCCATTATCACAAAAATTAGGATAAAAAACAATTTTTCAAAAAAATTTTAACAAATTAATGAAATAGTCTCAAAATCTTGTGGAAAAAAACTTTGACCGCTTTTTTAAATATTTTTGTCGAGTACGACCTAGCTGCAAGTCACATGGAATGATAGCTACTGGTCTTCCCATTGTGATGAACTTTAAATCATCGGAAAATGTCAATTTTTTGCCGAGTTATGGAACAATTCGTCCACCCGCTTACAAGTTAATGCATAAATAGCAGAATTCCTACAGTCAGAGCAGTATCTGAAATGAGGAGACTTTTAGTTCTCATTATCTTGATAACTATCCAATTTTCGAAAAAAATGATAGGGACCATTTTTGTAGAGAATAAAAGGATCTTCATTTTTTATATGATTCGCATATTTAGCCAGATATTAGCGAGAAACCCGTTTTCCAGGGCGTAGGGGGCCATTCCCCCCCCC
>CAJUYI010000804.1:35949-60245 GCA_910591695.1 Galerucella pusilla
AGGTAGACGATTTTAAGAAAGACAACCTGAACGTCCGATTTACTATCCTCGAGCTGGCTCTTTGTCACTGGTTTGAATGCCATAGTAAACCCTTGCCGTATTATCCGTTACAATGCGTTTTATGAATGCGAGGTAGGAATTAGCTGAGCTCATAATCTGCGAACGTAGTCTAAATGCCGAGTCATCAGTTGTCTTCAACTAGGCGCGCTCAAATTTGGTATTTTGAGTTCTAGTTGTTGTCACATAGCTGCAACAATTGTGCAGTGCAGAAATTTCGTTTCGTGAATTTGGTCGATTAATTTTAATTTATTTTTGTTAGGTTGGTGATCACGTGCAATTTCAAGTTGATACAACTGGCAGAGCTTCGAACATAATAGCCGTTAGAAAAAAATTGAAGGCAATGGTCGATGCGATCAAAGGACATTTCGGTTTTTTGGCGTATGAAGTTGAAGAAGGAAAAAAGTTATTTTTCCACATGACCGAAGTAAAAGACAACATCAGTCTGCAAGTTGGAGATACCGTCGAATTTGTACTCGTCACTAATCACAGAAGCGGTAAATCGTCTGCGTGTAATGTTGTTAAGGTCAGGTTAGTAAAATTTGTTTTTTTTTCTCATCTTTGTTTGGAAAAATTTCCATAATACGTATCATTTATGATTGTGCCTTTTAAATTTTGTTTATTGTGAGAAGCTGCAGAGTTCAGAGTGATAGATATGAGAGTAGAAGCATCTTTCGCTTCGGCATTTGTTGATAATTTTATGAACTACTTGAAAATGAACACAATACAACTAAATATTTTCACGAAAATTTGTCTCAGTATTTCTGGCAGTGCAATATTCACATTCTTTGATCGGGGGAAGTAGGAGGGTACTAGAACCCATATTGTGAAGTAGTACCTTTCTGTTGCTAACACTATTATAATTTTATTATTTAAATTTCCAAAGGGTGCGTTGAGCGTTGTTTTAAAAAAACCGATCCAGATAAATTTTTCAAGCTCTACCATTAGGGGCCATCTATAAATTACGTCACCCATTAAGGGGTAGAGAGGTAGTAAACGAAATGAGACAAGGGTTAGGGCGCTTCAAACATTTTCGAGACGCCCCGAGTTGCAATTTGAAATATTGCAAAATTGGTGTATAAGCAAGAAGCTTGAAAATGATTACTTGGAGGGAAAGTTTGCTCCATTGTTACTACAGCTATCATTGAATCAAACAAGCAAATTCTGTACGATAGATATTGCCAAGTGTTGAGGCTTAATCGCGTAAAAACAGCAAGAGGCGTTACCTATTGCAAAAATATTAATATCCAAAATGGAAATGAAGTGCATCATATGCCAGTGATAAATAATAAGAGTGAGTGGGCACAAGATGATTAAATTATGTTCTGTCTATTATTTAAAATATGTTGATTTTATTAAGAAATAAAGAAAGATTTTTATTTATAAACATTTCAATGTGATGTCACCTCAAGAGGAGGGTGTTCCAAAAATGTTTTTAACTGTAACAAGGACGTAGGGGAGGGGTTGATAATCATGTAATTTATGGATAGCCCCTTATCTCACGGATTTGACTTGAAATCGGACGAATTTCTACCTTCTACCCATTTTTTTAAACTAAAATTTTCTCAATACGGTAATGAACGAAGAAGAAAAAGTTTTATTTCCTTTATTTTGAAACATATGTTTCGAATTTGTGAGTGATTGTTAAAAGTTGAAGCAAGAAAGAAATGTGAACAATTATTGTTGAATTTTTTATCTCTGTCCTGAGTTGTGGCTTGACAAAAGGTAAGATTAGATAGCGAACACTAGTTGTACTACCAATACACCAACACACACGCTTTCCACCATTCGACGCAACCAAGTGGTTATTTTATTATGTCCGTATTTATAAACAAGGTTTAAGGCTGATAAGGGTCTTGAGTAGAGGTTCCCAAACTTATTTCGTCTAACGTCCATTTGAAAATCAGGTATTTTGTAGGGCCCCCCCATTTTTATCACCTTAAAAACCTCAATAACTTATTAGTATCCCCTGGAGTTTAATTAAACCTATTTTCTAAACGAGACTTCTTACCAGAGACAGCAATAATTATGCAACTCTACAGTTTTAAAATTAACAATAATAAATATTGAGCAATAATAATACAACTTACCAATAATAAACATTTGTTTTAAAACTAATCTAATGTAAAGGATGGATCTGATGATTTTTTACAAGTTTGTTAATATCAGGTTGACTCTAGAACAGCCGCAAATAGCCGCGTTCGGTAACTTGCAAACGATTTCACTTTATAGTTAGCAGCATGGTAACAGCACTAAAGGTTCACTCAAATATGACGATGGAAATGCTATCAAAAATCGTTGAACGATCGACCACAATCCAGGGTACAATTGCGGGACTGTAGAAAACTAATTCTTAGCCTTTGTTATAAATACGGACATTAGTTACGTGTGTCTGATGGGAAAAAGTGTGAATGCTGTTGTAATGATAGTAAAACAAGTGTCCGATGTCGAATATCGTCAATGGTTGCAGAAATCCCAACTAAGGTAAGATTAGAAATTTTGTCGTTTTCAAATAACCTTTTATGCGTATAAACGAAGGTATCGTTTCAGCCCCAAATCTTATAATTTATTTTTGCATCTTCGCGGGTTTTGTTTCATCGAAACGAACCTTCAATGTAAAATATTTTTATTGGTGTTGAATTTCTTCAATTTTTCACTTCAATTATACAGTATGTTCACTTATGGCGGGTTTATCAACGCTTGGTTAAGTATTGTAGCCTTATATTATTAAAGTTTGTGCTCTGCTGCTGTTAGTTCTTTGAGACATTTTGTATCTTCCGTCATATTAAGAATATTATGGACACAAACAAAATTTCTAATAAATCAGTTTTAACCGAAAATACGCAAAAGCACTCGACTAAACAAGAGAATATTGGCTGTTTTAATGGTAATAACTAATGCAGTACAATTTGGCCGGTTGAACCAGCTAAAAAAGTTGGCTTAGTTGATTAGCTAACCGGTTAACTAAACTACCTTGCTAAGTAGCTGAGTTAAGCTAGATTATCAGGTTAAACCGCTAGCTAATTAGCTAAGCTAGTTTAGTTAACCGGTGAAACAAGCTAAGCCTATTAGTCCAGTCGGGTTAGCACCAAAACTATCAAAACATGGATGTGAAAGCAGTAGGCGAGATTTTTGATAGAATCCCTTGAAAATATCATGCTTAATGATAATCCGTTGCCTCCACCGGTTTTTAGGCTGTGCTAATTGCACAATAACACATCAAAACACCAAAAAAGAGATCTGTTTTTCGACATGTTTTCTAATTTTACTCGAAAAGTATTGAGTTTAGCGTGCATATGTATGGATACAAAGTTATAAAGCGTGAAATTTGCTATAAAATTCCGTGGATCAAAATGTATAAATTCCCATCCCTGCAGCCACAGCGGATAAATAGGTAAAAAAAAAATTGAAAAAACAGCTGTTTTTCAGACGCAAAATACTAATGCAATTTATAAGGCTATGTAAATCATTATTTGTCTCATAATACGTTATTTATTCACGAACTAAATGCAATAAACGTGGTTTCGATATCTTATTTAGTTGCTGAGCAATCTAATTGTTAATAAACATTGAGTAAAAGAAATATACATTGTTAGAATAAAGACATAAGTCATATGCCACAAAAAATTGTTTAAACTCACAATAATGCTTTTACATATACTAGAAGGTTACTGCTATCATATGCAATGATTTTCGGTTTAACCGACTCAGACGTTAGTTTAAGAAAGTGGTTAAAATTTTACCTTAGTAACAATTAAGATATCTGAGATTTTTTATTTTAACTGAAATCTGAAAAAACCTACTTAAAGAACTTGGGTAAACACAACTTTTGGTGTTTTGAACGTTCAATTCGAACCATTGAATCCCAAACTTGATCAACGATTTTAGGCAAACAAACAACAATATAACGAAAAAAAAAAATACTGTCATGCAGGTCCTTTTCCATACTTCCCAGATATTTTTCAACACACCTATCTTCCATAACTTATCAACAATTAAATTAAATAGAAGAGAGAATGAGCGCGGAAAAGGCTGTAATTCCGAGGGTAGGGCATGGCGGAGTATAGCAGATTATAATATGTGGCTAGAGGTTGAATCGTACCTGCATGTCGGTATTTTATTTTTCGTCAGCTTGTTGATCGTTTGCCGAGAACCGTTAATCAAGTTTGGGATTCAATAACTCGGGATAAAATGGTCCGAATTCAACGTTCAAAACGCTTTTTCAGTTTTTAATCAAAATAGAAAACAACACAGATTTCTTAATTGTTACTAAGGTAAAATTTTAACCACTTTTTTAAACCAACGTCTGAGTCAGTTAAACCGAAAAATTGTTGATTAAATCATCATTGCATATGATAGTATGTGTAAAAACATTATTGTAAGTTTAAACAACAATGAGTATTTCTTTCACTCAATGTTTATTAACAATTAGATTACTCAGCAACTAAATAAGATATCGAAACCGCGTTTGTTGCTTCCAGATCGTTAAAAAATAACGTATTATGAGACAAATAATGATTTACATTGCTTCATAAATTGCATTAGTATTTTAAGTTTGAAAAACAGCTGTTTTTTCAATTTTTTTTTTACTTATCCATCCGCTGTGGCTGCAGGGGTGAGAATTTTTACATTTTGAACCACGGAATTTTATAGCAAATTTCACGCTTTATAACTTTGTTTCCATAAGTATGCACGATAAACTTGATACTTTTCGAGTAAAGTTCAAAAACATGGCCCATTTTTGGTTGTTTTGTTTATAAACTGTTATTGTGCAATTAGCACAGCCTAAAAACCGGTGGAGGCAATTGATTATAATTAACCATGATATTTTTGAGGGATTCCATCAAAAATCTCGCCTACTGCTCTTACATCCACCTTTAATGCTTACCCGACTGGACAATATTGGTTAGTCACCTAATTAACTTTGCTAACTTTTTTAGCCGGCCCAACCGGCTAAATGGTATAGCATTAGTATTAACGGTATACCTTTGTTAGTCGCCCAGTCCGAAATCATAAAACCAATAGAAATACCTTTACGAAAGCTTGAAATAATTTGAATTTTTCTGCATGATAAACTCGTTATAGTGGTGGTTTGTGACAAAAACATAGTTTTTTTCATTCAATATAAATATTCTTATGATTTATAGCACATTTTCGCTAATTAAAAGTTCATGAGTTTTTCCTTTGGTTTATGATATGGCATTTAGTATTTCATATAAAAATTAACCCCCGTATTTTTTAGCATGGTAGTGTATATAAAAATTTAAATTTTTCTTGATTGATTTTTAGCAACTGCCATTTGTATTACAGTGATGTCCAAGCCCGACCAGAAAGACTAATAAGTAGACTGCGAACTATTTCGGTGGATGACACCGGACCGAAACTCATGGTAATGCGCCAACCGAAAGGACCTGACGGTTCTAAGGGATTCTCAACTGAGGCACGCTCGAATCGTATACCCGGTGTCGTGCCTAAATAAAAAAAAATCTTGAAAGAAATTGCATAGTCAAGTCATTCTCATTAATGTCATTTACAAAAAAAACTGTAGGAACTAACTTACTCTTGTCTCGTAGCAATGGAGTTGGTTTAATATACTGTATTATATAAATTAAGTGATGTCTAAGTTAGAACAATACTTTGAGGGTTCTAGACAAGAATAGCTCGATAATAGACTTTCCCCGATTTCGAACACGCCGTTCTTTATAACTTTATGAATGAATGCACTAATAAGATGTCGATAGTTTTTATAATTTTAGAACTGAAAATAACATTAGTATTACTGAATTTGTAGCATTAAACTTGTATTACCAATGAGCACTTACTATTACTGCGGAACTACTGATATTCGATACTGTCTTCCGTCCTCTTCGACATATCTTTACACTTTTTTTACCGCCATTGTTCTGATCATATCCTATATAAACGATAAATCAAATCAAGACAATGTTTAAAACGTAGGTTAGGTCGATGCTAAGAACAGTTTCATCAGTCTTTATTCTACCGTCTTGAATAAATTGTAAAGTTAGACGATTATTGCGAAGTCGAACAGTGATTCTTTTCACAAAAGTACGTATCTTTCCAGAAAGCGTTTCAACTGTTCCATATTTAAAATAGCCTATTACAAGATCCATTTCACCGCCCTCGATTCCTCCTCACTCCTTAAATTCTGTATATTTGCACTTTGTAGGATTTTCACAATAATACGTTGATTAGTTTCTGTTACTTTTGTTGATGTTGTTTCGACTGTTCCAAATTTAATAACACCAAAAGAAAATTAGTTTTCATCCATCTACAACGTATTGAAACAACTGAGTCGAAGTTTTGTTTTATTTTTGCAACAACATTTGCATAAGCCCCCTTTCCCGTGTTTATTTTTAATTAATTTAATTTTAATCTGCAAATGTAGTTAGTTATTGCCAACATGAAAGTCCTACTATTCTAAAGTCATTTAGACCAGACGTTTCACCTATTAGAAGGGACATTTACAGTACAATGAACAAATTTAAATATATTGTCGATATATTTGAAAACGCCCCCAAATCGTTAAGGTTCAAAGGTACTGTAGATGTGTTCCAACTTTGAAAAGTGTGAATGGTCTCTACAGGATGATAGACCAAAAGTACAACCTACTTTTGATCCATTTTCTCATCTGCAATGGCTGCCTGACAGTATAAACGAATTGAGGAGCACAAAATAACTTGTTTTAACTGTATATTTTTACAAAAATATATTAATTGGTGTCTGTTATTTCTATTTAAAGTGTGGCTGTACCAGTTTTAAGAAGCGTGTAAAGAGAATTCTGCACATGCAACTATGGATACCTGCAAAAAACTTTCAATACAAACTGTAAATTTGAGTAGATATTACGGGGTTGAACAGATCTTACTCTTTTTTCAAAAATGGATTTAATTTCTACCTGTTTCACAATTAAAAACTGAAGAGAAGGCCGTTCCACTGATTTACATACAATTGTTTTCGATTCTATGTTCGTACAAAGTCATAACGTTTTGAATAATCGATGAAATTTTTCAAAATAAAAAACTAAAAAATTTTTGACAGTTGTTTATTTCTTCTTCAATTCTCAACAAATGTTAGTCCTCAATTTTCACTTCTTAATGTAAATTTTAGTAGTTATTGTTGAACATAATTTTGTATTCATTCATTCACCTCAATTTCGCTCAGTTCCACATTTAAAAACAAAAAGAAAAGGCCGTTCCACATTCAAAAAAGCAAAAGGTTGACGTTCCACTTTTAAAAATCAAAGTAAATGCTGTTCAACATTTAAACCCCCGAAGAGAGGACAGTTCCACATTCAAAAATGCAAAAGGATGACGTTCCACTTTTAAAAAATGAAAGTTGATGCTGTTTAACATTTAAATCACCGAATAGAGGACAGTTTCACATTTTAAACACATAGCAGACAGTTTAACTTATATATCCATACACATTTTTAAATAAAAAAGGAAAAACATGATCGGAACATTTGGACGGTTTTCCATTTTTCCTCTCATTTATAAAATATAAGCTTAGTCTTTAGAATTTTTTTGTTACAAATTAAAGGATAAAACATTTTTTTTGAATAATTTATCTCTTTGGAAATTATGTTTGATATAACTTCTCCGAGTAAGTGCTCTTCTATGAAATAATTGGTAGTGTTCGGAATGCGGAGAACGAAATGCAAATTAGACATTAGATATTTTTCCTTGTAGATTTTTCAAGTAATATGCTGATGTATTTTTAAAGGAAACTTCCCAGTTTTTTATATAATAAAAGTTTATGAAATATTGACATATTTATGATAATTACGATGGCCTTAGCGAATGTTACGATATTCAGATTTTAAGTTATTGAAATATTAATAAATTTAACGGAAAATTTTTTAAACTGTTTTTTTATTATTAATAATAGTCGTTAATAATGAGAATGTTTCGTTTCCTTAACAATTTTTTGTTTGTTTTTAATATACACGGTGGTTCATAAGTGTGATAGTTAAGCGGGGATGTCAAGAATTATATAAAAATTTCTGCTGTAATCAGTTTGTCTCGAAATATGTATAACTTATCAAAATGTAGGAAAGAACATTTCTTTTGATAGTCTGCATGTTTAATATACAATAATAGCTAATAAATATAGCGGCGAAAACATTTTTGTTTCATGAACAATACAATTCCTATGAAAAAATGTATCTTTTGATATAGTTTTTTGGAATTTGAGTATGCTGTCCAAATGAGAGCATATAATAAGCAACGTTGCAAATTTACCTTTTTTTCGGAGAGTCACGGATTTATCTTCCGCAAGGCCGTTAGTTAAATATAAAGATGTAGTTTGATGTTTACTGGTATTCTTGTCTAGAACGACATTTAATGGAGTAAAATAACGTTAAATAATGTACAAGTCTTTGAATATTGTGCATTTATACAAAATTCAGTAGCAAGTTATTGATGTAGTCGTTATCCTTATAGAATCAGACTTTGAATGTGAATATTTTGTTGTCGTTAACGATTTTCGTTTTCATAATCGGTAAGGAATATATAAATAACTGGCTTTTACTTTACCAGTGGCGTACGATATAAGTATAATAGTAAATTGAATATTTTACTCCATTAAAAGTTTTTAAAAACATTGCAACAAAAAGTCTAAACAAGGGCAAGGAACTCTTTTGGTTAACATATACACCAATATTAGTAGCTAATATTTATACATGTTAAAATTTTGAACAAAAAAATATTGAATAAAATTAAACTACAAGTTATGCTGTGCTTGATGAAAAACAATTTTAAGGATTTAAATGAAATTAAACACTGCTTAGAAACCAAAAAAATAAATAAATAAAAATTATATTAAATGATAATCCATTGACAAATATTAAATACAATGAATTTACTATTAGGGTACAGAGTTAAGGAATTAGAATATGATCTAGAAAAGACTGCATCCGTAAGTAAACTGTACATTATAAGACCTTTTGTAATTTTTATTTAGATGTAATATTAGTTTGCAGTCTGCCAGTACCCGCAACAGCTCTTTGTATCTCAAATTATGTTATACACCAATAAATACATCATCATATTTCAGTCCTTCGCGAAATTTTAGGACTTATAGTACAAGAAAATGATGTTTTAAATTTTGGGATAAGTTTAGGAATAAATGTTACTCTGAGGTACCCAAAAACCAATTGTGAAGCGTACAATGATAAAAATTGTATTGTAGATAAATCTATGTATTTTAAAACGTCAGAAAATGTTATGCCATCTTTAAGTCTGCTGTAAAATCTTGTAGCTTAAATAGCAATTCTATTAATATATTTCAAGTTGGACTTTTTTGGCATCAATTTTGAAAATAATAATACTGAGACGTGATTTTTGCGCTCTACTAGGCTTTTACGATCTGTGCATGTCTCTTTGGACATCCCTGATGTAAAAGCTTCTCTCAATGAAATGATTTTTGAAGTGGTCTGCTCCACAGCGTCAATAGTTACAAACAAACTGCAAGAAAGCTGCTGATTACAGAAAATTCTAGGGGGTCTCGTTGAATTCAGCTCTTCTATAATTATCAAGCTACTAAGTTATTATCAACAACTATCTAAAGGCCGCAATGCAATGCAAGATTTCTTGATCGAAAGCCTGCGCAGTTGAGACGTAGTTTCTACAATTCGATGCAATTTATTCGGTATTGTGCCATTTCTATTGCATGCAAGGTGCAGTTACAGGAAGAAATCTAGTTTCTTTATTGTTACCAACCAACAATTTCCAATCCAATGATACCTTTCAGCTGATTGTTGTGACTGATGTTTTGTCATTTGTGATTTGATAATCAACAGTGATTCACAGCTTTTTTTTTCTGAGCTTTTCTCACTTTCGTTATCTTTATTTTAATTAATATTAAACTTTTCAGTCCTATTATGTTTCTATAAATTATTTTTTGAGGTTATTATACACTTTTTTCTTTCTACTATTGTGTGTTGTGTAGGTTGGCAGTAATGTAGCAATGAAAGAGAATTGTGTGTATTTAATTGTGAGTGCAAGGAACATAAATCTATACTTGGAGGGTCTTTCCCAAAAATCTTTGGATCTCAATGGCCTCAAAAATATTGGTAATACATGTTTCATGAATAGTGTTATCCAATGCCTATCAAACACAAGGTGGCTATTAGAATATTTAAAGAAAGACGCATACATAAGAGATATTAACACAAGCATATCCAGCATGAAAGGAACACTAATTAAAGCATTTGCTGAAGTTATTAAAGAGCTTTGGTCTGAAGACGGTTCAGACAGATTGGTTAATACAGTATCATTGAAAAGTCAGATTCAGCGATTTGCTCCAAGGTTCATGGGATACGCTCAACAAGATGCGCAGGAGTTTCTTCGTTACCTATTAGAAGGACTTCACGAAGATGTCATCAGGGTACATGCAAAACCAAAGCCCATATTAACAGAAATTGATGAAAAACTCAGTGATAGTGAGAAAGCGCAAGAATCTTAGTTAAGATATCCGAGAATGAATAACTCCAAGATTGTAGATAACTTTGTCGGTCAATTAAAATCAACACTCAAGTGTACACACTGTGGTCACTGTTCAGTTACCTTCGATGCCTTTTGGGATTTATCCCTTCCCATACCCCAAGGCATAGGTCAGTTACGACTTTCACTATGTTTGGATTCGTTTACAAGAGAGGAAACACTTGACGGTGATGAGAAACCAACATGTTCGAAATGTAGGGATCGAAGACGATGCACTAAATCATTCTCAATTCATAAATTTCCGAAAATATTGGTTATCCATCTGAAGCGCTTTTCGCCAACGGAGAAAACTTAATGTTGCAATAGATTTTCCAATAGAAGGGCTTGATATGAGCCATTACGCGGCTGATAATTTGGCACCCTGTAGGTACAACCTCACTACACGGCATTTGCTGACATCCCTAAACGGGACAGTGGCACGAATATAATGATTCAAGGGTGTCATTAATATCGTCGGAATCTTTAGTCAGTGGGGAAGCATATGTTCTCTTCTATGAGCAAGAAGGCAAGAAGTCGCACCTTTAAGTTGATAGTTTTTTTTTTAGTTTTAAGTGTTACGTGTATCATTACGAATGTACCAAAATCTACTATAATAAATAGCATTGTGCTGTAAAAAAAATTATATTCTAATATGAGATGTATTTTCCAAATAAATAATAATTTGAAAAAAAAATTATAGACTAAATTTACATTCAACAAATTAATATGTTTTAAGGTTACTTAGAATGGAATAATGACTATCTACCGTTATTTGATCATCCACAGTTTTTTTATGTGAAAGTCTTCGTTTTTTCATCCTAGGTTAGGTCCTTGGAAGATTACTTTCATCTCTGATCTCATCCTCTAAAATTTACAAACGTCAGATTTCAAGCAATTGGTTTTAGTTACTTCAGTGTAAAAAATTCCAGATTTTATCTCAAAGTTCGCATTATTTTCTTGGACGATTATACGCTACGCCACTGTGATCCCTGAAAAAACTCGATTTCAATGATTTTTAAATAATTCTTAAAGGCAGTATTGGACGAACGAGCGAAATAGGTTAATAATGAATCCATGAGGTAGTCTTTTTCATAAACTAGATCAATTTTTTATGCTCACATGTGAATTTGCAAACTACACTCAACTCTTCTAAGTAGCGCCGTATCCACAATGATTCGGTGGAACCAGTCCCACCATTTCAAAGAGTCAGCAGTCAGGTACTTCCAAATAAATAAATGAATAATTGGATTGGACTATAAATAAAATGCAATACATATTATTTATTAATCTAATACATACTCAGAACTCAGAAATCTACTACGTAGTTTTCGATTTTCGTCTTTTTCGAATACACAGATGTGTAATTCACTAGAGCGAAGCACGTTTGTTATGCTAAAGTGTCATGAACACATTCATCGCGTCATGAGATCACTCACATCATAGTTTTACTGATGTTAAACGATAAGTGATCAGTGAGCTAGAAAATGTTGAATAATCGAATCCACTTAATGCAGGAATGGTAAAGGCGATTTAATGGATTATAGAAATAAACATACATATTATATTTAGCCTTCCTTCCAAATATAACGTAAATATTACTTAGTAGGTAGGTATAGCTCGTGGCTACAGGCTCAAACCCGGGTCCGTTGGAATAGGCGTTTTCGGAAACTTACTCGGGTTGACACGATCCCCAACCTGCAAGTTCGTTTACCTAACCCGAGTTGCCTACCTGTGTTCGGAAACTTCCGAGTTGTTGACTGGATGACTGACCCAGGTTCATTTTTCGTAACCCACCTCGAGAGGTAGGTCGGTAGAGACGCTATAGGCACCGCATGCGCATTACTGAAGGGTAATATATCATAAACTAAATATATTGCTTTTATCAAACATGAAAAAAAGTGGCTTTGCTACATTAACGGCGTTGGCATTTGATTTTTTTTTCGAAGTTGAAGAAGAGATGTATGTTTTGTTATGACGTTAGCTGTCAGATAAAAAACGAAACCTATTAGTTCGTAAACTACAGTTCCCGGGTAGGTTATCGGAGTGATTCATCACGTGACCTCTCTGGATCGAGTTAGTGAGCCGGAGTAAGTTTCCGAAAACGCCTAATGTTACTAAAGCGCTGCTCCGAAGTTCGTTACTATGAGTTGGTATATTCTGAAAGCTTTAATTTTTTTTAAGACAAAATAAACGTTATTATATTTTTATGTATCATTATTTATGAAATTGTCGATAGAAAAGATCCTTGAGGTACTCTTTTCGTGAATGATAAATCGTTATTAAATTGAATTGTAGACAAAACTAGTAGAAAATTGAACCCTTGATGTACTTTTTATTATTTATACGACTAAATCGTTAATCTTTTTTTAGTTAATTAAAATGGAAGTATAATTGTCTTGAATATACCGTCGAGGTGTATCCTTCCAGAAATATGGATATATATGAATTCGTTTGTTTTTCGGTTCAAATATCAACTATGCAAATATTTCTTATAATGAATCAAATAAAAGTAGGATCCAAATTATGAGAAATCTTAATAGAATCTGAATTCTTCAAATTTTGATTTATATCAATGGATGGCTCATATTATATTAATTCATCTAAAAAAATTCAAATTAGAAATTTGCATGAATGTTTTTGAATATTCGGCTTATTTTAACTAATATGTCTTAGAATGATTAGTGAATATGTCTGTAGACTAATCCACAATTAAATTCGAGTAAAATGGAGTGTAATTTAAAAAATATCATAATGAATGTGCGGTTCTCTTCTTATTTTGGTGTTGCATAGAGTTGATCGCCTTTTTCAAAATCGTTAAAGTAAGACTATAAATATAAACGTCACTGTGAAAATTGTATGTACCTGATACAACGTAAATCCCAATGGAAGCCGTGAAAAAAATTTAATTTTATTATAATAAACTTCCTTTCCTACTTTATTTATCTTTGAATACTCTGGTGACTGAAAAAATACTTTTTTTTCAAAATTTATTTTAAATCTGAGGTACTACAACTACTGCAATATTACTACAAATATCCTGCACATTTTCAATGTTTCAAAGTGTTACTGGCTAATATCTAAATTCAGAGCAGTACAAAAGGACTATTCGCAACACCAGCGGCAAAAAGAAACAATTTTAATTGATCCATTATCCCGTTTGAGTTTGTCCTTATCTAGTATAGAACTAAGGCTAACGACATAACTTTTGATTTTCAATACATTTATTGGGATTTATGTTTTGCCAGCTAAATAATGTCTAAGGTACTGGATTCGTCTCGAATCAGGCTTGTGCAGTCGTAGATATATCGAGTCATCGAACATCTTTCATTTTTGACATCTACAAATGTTTCATTTCACATAAGAAAAGGAGCAAGTTGGTGGCGTGGAGCAGACGTTACAGACTCAATTCAGTACGAAGTGAAAATACTCTCTGTCCGTACATTGACCAGGATATGCTGCACCTTGTGTATTTAGTCAATATACAATGTGAAACAAGGAACCAGATGTGATTAGATGAAGATAAAGAAAAAATTGCACTTCTCATCGTCTATAGTTTGTATACAATTGCCCTTCTTCGTTAAACACTATATTAAATTACGTAAGGAGTGTGTCACTTGTGTAGACTTCTGATGACGGTGGTGAGAATGAAAGTACCACGTGACCTCGGTATATATTGCCTTATAAAACTGGCAGATTCCCATACCACCCCACCACGTACCCGTCCTTTTTGCTACAACTAACGCTGGAAGTCAGATAGATACGAAATTACGGTTTTCTGCTTTAGAAGAATTAACGGCAATGACCTTTAAACAATATCGCTCGGTGTAGATGCTCAGTAGAAAGTGCGCAGTCTGCTTATTTATTTGCCAGACAATATGATTACATTTAACGATTTGAAATTGCTACATTATGGTTTGATTTTGCAAAACTACCAATTAGTAGTAAAAATGCTCTTTTGCTTGAAACGCACTTGGCAATACTTAGTTTGAGACAAGGTGAATTCTATAGTACAGTTGTATTGAAAATGAATAAAAATATTAGAAACAGACGTCAACGTTATCCTATTTACGTAAAACCGGCTGGAATTATTTGATTTAAAAGTATAAAATGTCATAGGTGGTTAAAAATGCAACTCGTGGACCTAGGCTCTATTTTGACTACCTTTGACATTTGATAACCTTCATCTCTAATTATTCCAACCATTTTAAGTGATCGAACTATGTTTATCTTCTTTCTTATTCATAAGGTATATGTGCTTCGTTGACAGGTAAAGTCATTAGGTAAATCACATAAACAGCTCCAAGTAAAAAGTATCGAATAATAATTTTGAATTTACAATTTTTTACGTAGATTAATTTTCTGTGCGTATAAAGTTATATTTGTTGTAAAATATAAACTGACTCATACGTGCCCGAAATAATTTAACAAACTGTGTTCTTCTGTGATAGTATAGATATCATGCCAACCAAAGTAACTCCATGCTAAAAAAAGATCAGACATTTCCAGTTTGGCTGTCTGTTTTTTTGTTCTCTAATGATTTTTAACGTAAGTTAAGTAATTCCTATAATTTATTTTTACGTTTTTTTTTTTATTGATTTGCGTTGATGTGGGTACTGAGATGCAGTTCTTGGAAAAAAAACTACAAAACATTGATTAAATGTGGATTATCTTTCTATTTGTAAATTGTTTTAATTTTGAAGGAAATAAATATATAAGTGAACTATTATTAGTAAGTGTTTTATTATTTGTACATAATCGAGATTCTCTTCTATTTGGTAAGTAAAATGGAAGTAATTTTTCATATCACTATACATTCGTATGGATAGACTGTTCCAATTCTTCCTTGGCCGGGGGTCGGACAAACTGTAACAATAAACATCCATTTAGTCGACAACAGGTAAGTAATTGAAATAATACTTTCTAGCTAAAATTCACCTTAGAGCAAAAGTTGAAATTATTTTTTTAAATGATCTATTTCACGTCTAGTTGAGAAATAGTTAGTGATGCAAAAATACCTATGTATTTGATAAAACACAACTTTATGCTAAATTAATTTTTCTCAGTATGATTCGAGTAGAGATCTAAGCGTTTATAATTCTCAGTGAAAGCCAGAGTTAGCTGTCACCTTAATTACATTAAAAATATAAGCCATACAAATTTAAGTTAGTTACTTTTATTTTTAGTTACCTTTCTCATCTGGTACCCGCCCAAAAGTAGGCAGGTATTCAAAGCCCATGAGACGCTATTAAGAACCTAAGGTTTCATCCATGTGAAAATAAGTTTTGTCAGATTGCTCTGGAATCTTATCTATTAACATGATGCTTAATACGTCTATGGATAGGTATTAGTAGTCTTCGTAGCCACTAACTTTGACTATAAAGGACTGGTTATTTTTAAAAATTTCATCGAAGAAATGAAAAAAAACCTTTATCAAAATTTTATTGTTACCCATCCAAAAAGAGTCCCAGCGCGCAAATAATATGGTCGGGCCGCTCTTAGTTTACTACTTTTGGATTAGACAGCATTACCCAAACATTATTTTCACCTGGGTTGTCCCAGAAAACACCTAAAATTGTGTCGTTTTTCATGAGCGTATGGCCAGATGAGACCCAACTAGATCTATTAGTTACTTCATTCTACATATGAGAACAAAAATTACGACCTTTCGATTTTTTTTAAATGCATGTTCTTTCGTACATTCAGCGCCATATCTCAAAAACGAAGTAACTATCGACATGATCTTTTTTGTATGATAAAAACTTTTTGTCAGTTAATACAAAGGAATCTTTTTCTTCAAGAAATATCTAATAGAAAAAAGAATAAGATATGATAATACAAATATTAAAGCTTAGATATTATAAGCCCTGATTTATAATATTCATATAATATATTAAGTCAATCACAAGATAGGTCACTATTTGCTCTAGCCAAAATATTAAACATCCAGTATAAGCATCACATCAAATGTAACTTCTGTCATTCTGACGATGATTTTTTAAATATTGAAATAATTATGAAAATAATTTATAAATTTCATATATATTTTTTTCACAAAAATGGAATTCTTTAAAAATAGTGATAATATAGCTGTTAATTTTTCTTAATATGATTGTCATTTTCCAATTCAGTCATTATGCATTCATTAGTTGTATTTTAGTAAAGGAGTTTGATTAAAATATTCCAAATTACTATTTTGATTGCATTACTTGTATAGGGCTGTAGAAAAAATATTGTGTGCAACACACATTTAATCAATTTGAATATCATACTTACCTCTACTACACCGAGCTCCAAAATATCCCGTTCCTTCGCACCTACATTTGTAACCTGGTTGCTGAGAAATCTGAATACAAGTTCCGTTGTGCAGGCAAGGGTTGTGAGTTTTGCATATATCTCGTTTTTTACCTAAAAATATTACATTGTTTTTTTTATTAAACAAATCGACAAATTTAAATTCTGTGTTATACTTATAACTAACATAATACTTAATTTTATTTTCATAATACTTTACGATTGAGTATTTATGTTTTAAGATATTAAACATTTAAACTAAAATTGTTGGTTAGGCAATACTACATTCATTAGTGTTAGACATGTTGCTGTATAGTAGGTATAAAACACGTTTTTGTTCGATCAGTCTTTCACTTTTAGTTGCTTTTGTGAATTAGAAAATGTTTTTATATTTTTATTTCAACGTTTCGGATTTGTTCTAGCTACGATTCATCGAAATATTGTGAAATATACTTTACCTTTCAAAGCATTTTGGCATTCTTGAATTGTGTCGTACCTATAATCTGATATGCAACCTACACCACATGAACATATTAAATTTCTTATCAAACATCCCTGTTTAGTTTGGTCTACGTCACAACTTCTACTTATTTCTATATCTGCAAATAAAATCTACCATGAAAAGTTTATTGAAAATATTTGTAGCGTGACAATTTGTATGAAAAATAATTTTTTTATATTTGTAGTATATTTATAGTATGTAGACTTGCTCTATTATCTTCTTCAGAAGATAGTGGAGTTGAGTAAACTATTAGGTATAATATCATGTAAACAAGTGCAGAAAAAGAACATGTCTTTTTTTTGCCAAAAAGCAGAAAAATAAAACATAAATTAAGTACCTACTAGAAAATTAAAAGTACCTAAAATAATAATAGATTCATAAAAAGGAGCAATAATTCATATTAAGATGAAGATTTAGGTAGGAATGAGGTAAAGTCAATTTTTATATGAAAATGTACCAAAATTAGGAAAATAATTAATAATGATAAATTTATTATAAACGTTATTTAATGTTTAATCTGCTTAATTTCTAAATGCATATATTTTTTCAAATTTTATCAATCTTTAGGTGATTATATAACTTATGACCTTAATGTATTACATTCACAACAATCTACTTGCTTGAAAATCGTATTGTTTGATATAATGTGTTATCTACATAAGTAAACAATTTTCAAAAGTATTGTATAGATTGGCAATGAGTTTTATTTATTCCTGTATATAACGCGGTAGTTGGTAATATGTTTCCAATACAATCATCTTAATCTCATATGTCATATGTGTGGAACATTTGCAATTATACAGGGTATACATCAGTGAAGGAGCATTTGCAGACGATATTATATTAATAGTAAAAAATGAAAAAGACTACAAGAAAACCTAAATGTGTGGAATGAAGTAATGGTAGACATAGGAATGAAAATAAACAAAAACAAAACAAAAGTCATGGTCATTGGAAACGACAAAGAGGAAATAAATGTAAGAATAAATACATACAGAATGGAGCAAGTTAAACATTTCCAGTACCTTGGAACAATAATAGATGAAAACAGAACACAGGAAGCAGATGTTAATAATAGAATAGTTAAAATTAACAAACTATACTATACTATGAATATCAAATTTATAAATAAAAAATAAATAGGTATCTTAAGATACGAAATTAAAAGTATTGAAAACAATACATCGACCAACACATATGAATGTGAAACATGAATTTTAACAGGACAACAAAAAAAGCAAAATAAAGACGACAGAGATGAAATATTTAAGAAGAGTAAGATGTGAAAACATAGATATAAGAAAATACCTGGGAATACAATCCACCTTGGACGTGGTAGAAGAAAGACAACTACATATACAACGTATGGTTGAAGGAAGACTGGTTAAGAGAGGTCCTATGGAATGCAGAAATTCGATAAAATAAAAAAAGGAGCAGATCAAGAAATACTTTGGATAATGTAACAGCTGGATTACTGCATAAAAGAGGAAGAAGCTGGCAGGAAGCAAAGGATTTTGGCTCAAAATAGGAAAGAATGGAAACAATTGGTGAAGGAAGAGTAACTGCAACCCGCCATAAGTGGTAGAAGTGCTTTCAGATTATAAATATAGAAAAAAATATAAGCGTGAGCAATAGTCCGGTTGTTCCCATCTCCACAGCACATAAAGATTTGAATTAAAAACAAGAAATAGAAAAAAAATGGCATTCAACAAAAATTTCAAGGGGATTTGGTTAAGAAATTATTATTTTTTTTTTTTTAAATTTAGGTGATGTAACTACTCTTTAATTAAGACAGTATAAACGAGTAAAGATTACAGTTTGTTAAGAATTAAAAAAATTTTTAATAAGCACCTAATTTATGTTGCATTTTCATACCAAAAGTGTATTGATATTAAAAAGAATGTTTTCTTGCCCAAGTTTATTTTTTATTAAAAGTTCGCAGTTTCCAAGAAAATATTTTTTGGAAATTGTGAACAATATTTGAATTTGGTCTTAGTTTTTTTAAGAAAAAAAATTTTACAAAAAAAAATACTTACATACAATACATACTAATAAAACAACAATAATTTTGCCGAGCATGACTGAAACTGTTAACTATCCGACAAAATCCTTCCACAGAAACCCATGAAAACTTATACAATCAATGACAATTACTGCTTTAACGATGAAAGATGCGCTCTGCTCGTTGATAAGGAAGTCGTTGGCCTCTGTATCCCACTCTAAAATAAAGCGTTCAAAGGACCAGAGTTGAAAGTGTGATAAGCTAATAAAACCATAAAAGTCTAGAAAATATTATTTATTGTGTTGATGACAATTTGATATGGTATCTAATAATAAGATGACTATTTTCTGTAACTACACGCCAAACGTTATGAAGATCGTTTTGTAAACAGTCTATGATAAAAAAAGGTCACTTTATCGAAATTCACATTAATTAGATTGCAATATTAACATTAATAGTTTGCAACTGTATTTTTTGATGTAAAGGTTAATATATATACAGGGGGATTCATTAGTGCGATAAAGTCATATGTCTTGTAAATCCTAGAAGATATTCGAATACAATTTTTACTGATTGTAGCCAGCCTAAAGACCGTGCTAGAATAGGTTACGATTTAAAAAAAAAGTAGTCAAAACTTTTTGAATATAACCTAACATCTTTTTATCAGTGCAATAGAGAAGTCAAGCAGAATTAGAATTTGAAGAAGTAAAATACAGGGTGTCCAGTTTAAAAAATGATCTGGCACGGCTTACAACTTTCCTTTAGGAGGACAAACAGACAAAATTGTATTCGAATATATTTGAGGATTTACAAGATATTGGACTTTATCGCACTAATGAATCACCCTGTGTAAAACGTACAAAGAAATAGGTATGGCATAAAGCCTCTTTGGTAAGGCTGACACAAGGATACCTCCATACAAAGAGTTCACTGAATAAGGGAGACAAAAGGAACCATGGACAGGGAGGGGCAACTGCCCCCCCCCCCCTGGAAGCAAAAATGAATTAAATAATTTTTAAATTTTGATAAATAAAAAATTCCATTGACTGAATCTTGTGGTCAATGATACTAGCAAGCTACCAGAAATAAGAAACACAAATGCAACGGTTAAAGACGCAATAACCTTCTTTCGTGGATCGCCAGCCCGTAGGAAATCGGTTCCAAATCTTTCAAGGCTCTGTGAGACCAGATGGTCGGAAAAATATAAGAGCATACAAAAATTTTCAAAAAGCTTCACTGACATTGTTAAAGCACTAGAATATCTATCTGTCGAAGGAAACTATGTAACAAGAAAATCTGCCTACCAATTGCACTGTGCAGTTGCTAAAACAATATTCATCTTGTGCAAAATTGCAATTTTGGAATCCGTTGTAAACATTTTACAAGGTAGTGGATTTGGTTATGGTGGAGAAACATATTGATGATATTCTAGATGTAATCAAAGAAGATCGACAAGATGTCGAAAATGTTTATGATTTATTTAAAAAATCACTTTATATCGCAGAGAAAGTAGATGAGTTGTCAGTACCACGAGTCACTCAAAAGCAAGTACACAGAAGTGATCCACCATCTGAGTCTGCAGTTGAATACTGGAAACTGTCAATAATCATCCCCTATCTTGATTCTTCAACTTTTGACAGTAAATTTGACCGCAACTTCTTATGTGTAACAGAGTCATTGTATGTATACTGGGGTGTCATTCACTTACACCTAAAAGATCTATTGAGCCACTCACTTCTACTTACTTCCTGAAGGTATTCTCATAACAATATAAAGTAGAGGAGAAGTTCAAGGAGGTACCATTTTTAGGCAAGATTAGATTCTCTACTTTCTTTAAGATCCCCAATTTTTGGTATCTCCTTATGTAGGAAATTTCCGTTTTATAATAAAAGAAGAAGAAAACGATACAATTTATTTACAAAAGTAAATCTATTTTTTTTATACACTAATAGTAATTAAAAAAAACTATATCCTAAAGTTTTATATTCTATAATGTGTTCTATAATCTCTGCCACTTGGAATTCCACCGTATCGCCTCATTCTTCTAACTGCTTCGCGAAGATGTTTCGGTTGAATGGGTCCCGCATCTCCCAATTCCTCCATAACATCAAGTCCTGTAATTTTGAAAATAAATAACTATAATTTAATAGACCATATTATAATTAAAATATCATATTCTGATCTACACTCTATATAAAAAGTGAGGAAATTAATTTTTAGTTTTATATTTCGGCCCGCCGCCAAAAACGTGGACAGACGGCATAGTCGACATACCCAACATACCCACTGTCTCAAACACACTCTAAGAGCCTTACTAAGGCGCGTCCACACTATGCCGTGATTTGCCATTGGCAAAGCCAGCGACTATAAGAACGTCTACATAATATGTGTTGGCATTCATTTAGTTAAATCGCACAATGTTTATATAGATGCAGGGTCCTGGGTCCCGGACCGATATGAAATTGACGGTTGGGTTCCGGTTATTACTACATTTGAAAAAATCTGGTGGGGTACGGTACCAGTTCTCAAAAAAAAATCTGATCGGTTCGATTGATTTTTTATAGGATATACAAGGTTATTCATTTTAAATTACCCACCCTTTATTATCCTTATTGTATATTGAAGAAAAAGTTATAACTGTTTTTTGTTAAGATGCTATCAAATCTACAGTATCGTGCAGATTTCTGGTGATACAAAAAAATTATAGTTTTTAAAGGGGATACCCTGTATATTTTTACATTTTTATAATCCTCTCGACCAGCTGATTTCAAGGATTATCATACTTGATGTCTAATCTGAATAATAAAATATCTACATCCACCTAAAAAATCATATTTTGGGAAATTGGAAATCTCATCTGATTAATTTTAGCCCCAAGTTCAAGCATAATATATATATATATACAGGGTGGGGCAATCTTCTGACATCGGAGGATTACATCGTTGTGGTGATAGATAGAACTTTATAGTTTTGTGTGAGCTAATACAGTTACTGAGAGCACATTTTGAAAATACTTTCGATTCTACAGGGTGTTCCAAAACCACGTAGCAGCACAAACTTACATTTTTTTAAATGGAACGTACTATATTTTGTTTAAAAATCGAAAAGATCTCACCGAGAGCGTTACAAAAATATAGCACTCTAATATATTATAAGGGTGTTTTACAAAGATATGGCCAATTATTAGCAAAAAAGACCTTCTCTTTAACACTCTGCAGAACAGTAAATTAAAATAAATCAACAGGTCTTTGTGTTCAAATGTCATACACACATCATTGGCTGTGCTCAGTATTAATTGCTTTTTTCATCTGTGGCTTCTTTAATACAGGGTGAAACAAAACGTAAATCAAGCAATATCTCAAAATTTTTAAATGAATCACCCTATAAGTCTTTTTAAAATTTGTTAGTACAATTAATAAACTTTCAAACGATGTAGTAAACTTAGGGCATTAGTTAATGGAAAATCGTAGATATTTTATGATAATGGTCAAAAACAAGTATTTTACATACACAAATTAAATGGTATTAAACTTTTACATGCAACATCTTGTGAATTTTAACATTTCTAAGGCATAAATTCTAATCGTAATTTTGGATGCATCTAAAATATCTTTGACTTCTACTCTTACCATTAGAGGAAGGAAAGAAGGAATTATGTTGGAAGAAATATTTTTGTTTACTGTAAGTAGGCTAATGTCATTAGAGTAGGTACTAATAAATATAAAAGCAGTTTGTAGTCTTTACGAAATAATTACCCAAGTCACCACAAACATTATATCTTAGTTATGTAAAATGCAAGCTTGTAATTCATTTTCCAACTTTTTCTATTTTTGAAAAACTAACAATTATGAAAACCATCATTATAAGAACACTCTCATTTACATAAATGAACATTGACATTCTATAAAAAGTATACTTAGTAGTTTATGCTAAGTGTTCAAAATGGCGATAATTTACTTCCATACAATTCTTTTCAAAAACGAGGATCTTACTCTTTCCAACATAGCTGGAGTTATTGTGGAAAATGCGTTACGTTTGATACACAAGTTGCTTGATGTATCCCCATAAAAAGAAATCCATCGGTGTGAGATCTGGAGATCGAGGAGGCCACGAAATTGGTCCACCACGTCCTATCCACCTGTCGGTAAAATTTCTGATATACAGATGCTCCATCTTGCTGGAACCACAAGTTAACTATTGTGTTTGAATCAACTTCCTAAACACAAACGAAGAATACAGCAATATTTCTTTGACATTTATTAGTAGATACTATTTTGATAGTAGCCCACTTGATATAATCAAAAATATGGCTTGATTATGTTTAGCCCATTCTCAAACAAGCCTATAATAACAATTCTTGAAAGTGAAACATGAATAAATATGAAATTTTGTTAATTCCAGGTAGGTACCTACGGTATTAGCAAACATTTTATTTCATTGATTAGATATTGTAGATGCATCGAAAATTACGATTAAAATATATGCCTTAGAAATGTTAAAATTTACAAGAGGTTGCATGTAAAAATTTAATACCAGTTTATTTGTGTACGTAAAATACTTGTTTTTGACCATTATCATAAAATATCTACGATTTTCCATTAACTAATGCCCTAAGTTTACTACATCGTTTGAAAGTTTATTAATTGTACTAACAAATTGTAAAAAGACTTATAGGGTGATTCATTTAAAAATTTTGAGATATTGCTTGATCTGCGTTTTGTTTCACCCTGTATTAAAGAAGCCACCGATGAAAAAAGTAATTAATACTGAGCACAGCCAATGATGTGTTTATGACATTTGAACACAGACCTGTTGATTTATTTTAATTTACTGTTCTGCAGAGTGCTAAAGAGGAGGTCTTTTTTGGTAATAATTGGCCATATCTTTGTAAAACACCCTTATAATATATTAGAGTGCTATATTTTTGTAACGCTCTCGGTGA
>CAJUYI010000804.1:65245-91973 GCA_910591695.1 Galerucella pusilla
CCCTTATAATATATTAGAGTGCTATATTTTTGTAACGCTCTCGGTGATATCTTTTCGATTCTTAAACAAAATATAGTACGTTCTATTTAAAAAAATGTAAGTTTGTGCTGCTACGTGGTTTTGGAACACCCTGTAGAATCGAAAGTATTTTCAAAATGTGCCCACAGTAACTGTATTAGCTCACAAAAAACTATGAAGTTCTATCTCTCACCACAACAATGTAATCCTCCGATGTCAGAAGATTGCCCCACCCTGTATATATATATATATATAGCACATATTTGTTTTCTTGAGATACGGCTCTATAAAGTTATTACAGTAATCCAAAAAATTGTAAATTTATATAAACAAATTAATGGAATTGTTACAGAATATATATTTAACACAGGAAGTATTTATATTTTAATATAATCTTTAATAAAATGATCTCAATGTCAATTTCGTAATTCGATATATTTTGCACCTCCTTCCTTGTTTACAACTGATATTTTCAAAATAACAGAAAAAATATTGTGATCAGATTTCAAATATTAAACACATTTTCATACTAAGTAATTTGATTTGGGTAAATAGGTACATTGACTTTTGAGCTTATCGGAAATGGGAGTTTATCACATTTTAAATGTTCGTTAGGAAAGCCATTACTTCAGTGTACATCAGATAGTTGGAGTCGGTCATATTTTAAAGTAAACATATTCGTTTAATATTTACTCACAATTTAATAGCCGGCAAAGCAAGTTATTTTTGAATAAAATGTCGGTCGCGGTGCCAAAATATTTGTTTTTTTTTTATTTTCGAGATCTTAATGTTTTTTGAATTAACCACAGTTGTTGAAATAGATGAAGTAAAAGCTTAAAATGAGCTAATTTAATGGAAAAAATATTGAAACAAATGGTGTAAATAGTACACTGTCCCAAGACACAATTATCTTCCAGTTGATTGTTGGTTAACATCTTTATTTGTTATTTTTTATTATTTGTTGAATTGGTGGAGTAACTGACACTTGCTTTAGTAATTTAGGTTAGGTTGCTAACAGTGCAAGTCCACATAGGTACGTGGCTTTATGCCCTGAGAAATCTGATGATCAACCAATGATAAACAAGCTTTCTTTGCCAATTACGCCGTTCTTAATAGTTATTGGTTTTGATTCAGTGCTTTCCTCGACGTTATTTTAACTGCTTAGGTATTTTGAAAGCTATTTAGGACTGTTTATAATAAAAATAATCATTAAATTAATACAACCAAATTACAAATCTAAAACCCAACCAAATAATTGTTTTTCCTCAGTGGTATTGTCAACTGTCAGTTCGTGGACATGCCCTATAACATTCTAAATAATTAACTCCAAAGCAGGTACACAGTAAGAACTTTACAGTTTTTCTCTTATTTTTTGTGAATCAAACCACAATAATGTTTTTTATTTTTTTATATTTCGACGTTTCGGTAGCGTTCCAGCTACCTTTGTCGAGATTAACCAATAATAAATTAATTTTTGGTCCCCTTTCTGACACAACGAAAAAATATGACAACTAGATCTTTACATGTGTTAACTGTCCGAAGAATGATCGAATATCCGAAGGAATCAGCTAAGAATCATTACAGGCAATCTAACGGGCCCCGGTAAAATATCACTTGCATAAAATAGGGCATGGACACCTAGAACTAGAACGTAATCCATATCTTAGCTGACTGTGAGACATTGGACTCGAGGAGACAGACAATCTTCGAAGAAACCAATGTGCCACCTGAAGCATATGCACACATCCAGTTGACCCATATCGTCTACTCGAAGGTATGGTGATAACTGGTCTGACGAAAAAGTTATTGAACAATGTTTACCCAGCAACTCAGGACTTGCTAACGAATGTCGAGAACGACTTGCTAATCTTGCAAGGAACGTGGTGCGGCTAGAATGGATTCCAGCCCACTCTGGTTTTGAAGGCAACGAGATGGCGGATGCACTGGCCTTTCTGCGGCCCGGGCCCGACCCTGGGCCTAACAAAACAAAGAATACGCAAGGAGACGAAGAAGTGGCTGAGGAATCAGCACCTCGCTCATTGGAATGCTCTGCAGGGTCCTAGACAATCCAAACTTCTACTGAAGGGATGGACTGATGGACACGCCAGGGCAGCCACTGAACTACCAAGGAGTAGGCTAAGGAAGATAGCAGGACTCCTAACAGGGCACTGCTGTATGAGGAAGCACCTCTACAATCTAGGAGTAGAGGAAAGTTCCCTATGTAGGGGTTGCGGCATGACTGATGAAACGTCAGTTCATGTTCTCTTAGAGTGTCCACACTGGGCTGTATTACGCAGGCGAATCTTCGGAGTCACTGTCATGGCTCCTGGAGACACAAGCAGGCATCCACTGAAAAAGGTTGTGGCCTTTATTGAAGAGCTCGGCTTCATGGATGACTAGGTAGCAGGAATGGCACAATGGGCTCGCCAGTGGCCTCAGTGTCGGAACCTTGGCTTGAGTTGTCCAGGACAAGGCTCGCCTGCACATTTAGTAGTAGTAGTAGTATGTTTACCCATAAAACTGACCAGCTGTCCAAATTGTTTGCCCTGGTCGGCAGTATTGGGTTACGTGACATGTATTGTCTAATTCCAGAAAACGTGACTTTAACAGGTCATATTGCGTTAGATCATATTGCGCTGGAAGACATCAAAAAAATTGAATCAGTAGCTGAGTTCGTTATTTGCATCGCAGAGGAGACGGATTTTTGGTCACGTGATCACATAATAATCTGAGCAAATTGCTATTAACGAACGGCCCGACCAAACGAACTTCTAACCTCCTTTTTGCCTGTGTCTTTCATTCTAGAGACTACTATTTTTTTGTTTGAGTTTTTCGTTTTAGATTTTATTTTCCATTATTTACAACTATGTCTAGCCATGAGGCAATTTTGGTAGCTATTCATGGTCCACAAACAGTACGAGATTTATCCAATGACAGAAGTGACTACAACATAACCTCATAACATGACAGATAAACAGATTAATCTTTCTCGTCGGTCAAAATATTCCGAACAAACAGATTTACATCCGACTGATCTGAGCGGAATTACCGAACAGTTCAGATTTACCTCCCCTACCTCTAGATCAGAGACGTATTTAAGGGGGGGTTTGGGATCTAAACCCCCCCCTATAGAAAATACAATAAAGGTACAATAATTTTTTATTAGCATACTGCCGCAATATGAGTATTCATCGGGATGTGGCAATAGAAATAGATTCCTCAACAATTGTGAATAACTTAGCTGAAAGAAGAAAAAGGTTAACTTTAATTTTGTAAGATTAGTTTTCTGTTTTAATAAAAGCTTCAATTTTCAATCATCTATTACTTTCTAAAATAGGTGTTCCCAAATTAATATACAGGTAACATCTCGGCTGGTATGGGAATGCGGCGAAGAACTTAGAAGACTGGCGACTCGGAACAGTGTAACACTGGAGTGGGTCCCAGGTCACAAAGGAATCGTTGGCAATGAAAAAGCTGACGAACTTGCCAGAGCAGGATCGTCAACACTTAATAACGGTTAAAAGGGTGGGCAAAAGAACAATGAGCAGGAACAAACTACGCACCATAACGGGGCTTTTTACGGGACACTTTCCCACAAAAGAGCACCTGAACAAAATAGGGCTGTATAACGGAGACCTCACATGCAGGAGATGCAAAAAGGACACAGAAACAGCTCTGCACATATTATGCGACTGTGAGACGGCAAAAGCTATATGGAAGACCCCAAATGACTTCAGAAGACTTCTACAACCAACCAGTAAAGAACCTGTATGAGCTAATACAGGGAACGGATTGGCTGAATAGGCTGTAGGCAGAATATTAGGAGAATACAAAATAAGCCGAAGATGCTGAGGTGGTGCCGGCGAAGTGACGGCTCATTTAAAAAAATATACATGGTTATAACAATTTCCGCAGAAGGGGGCAAAACGAAAAACTATGTTTAAAAATACTTTAAGATGTGGCCAAGTCAAACAAAGAACTGAAAAATTGCTTAAAGGCGTGGCACTCGATTTTTTTTGCCTTCGGCGGCGCCTTCAATAAAGCTTTCCCCTTCTAAACCTATCAGATGATAAAAACCAAAAACCCTCCTCATGTAAAAGCTATAGCTACGTGACTGCTCTAGATATAATAAAAACGAACGATTCACACTAAAAAGATTAATCGAACGCAAATAACGAACTTAGCTAGTAATTCAAGAGACAACTACTTTTGAAAATGTGTCAAATTTTTGGGCGCCGGATTTTTTTGACCATCAGTGTAAATGGTCGAAAAAAATTTACCAAAAATATATAATGTCGACTTCCATCACGTTTTCCATTCGGGTTAGTGGTTTGTTCTTCAAAGACCATTCAAAATTTGTCCCCTTTCAATCAACTAGTTTGAATTATTTAAAAACTCTCAAAATGTTACAATTTTGTATTGTAATAAAAATAAATACTTCAACTTTTTAGATATCTAAACAGTCTATGAGTATTGTATATCTACAAAACAGGAAAGAACTGCATCAACTGAGACGTGGGAAGAACTGACAAGGCTATCATACATTATATATATGCACCATAATGTTTTATCTCTTTTTACACATTTTCTTACAACAGATAATTATTAACAATGTCATATTTAGCAAAAATAAAATAGTAGTTGAATAAGATCACCTAAAAATATTCAAAAATCTAGTTTGTACTTGCTTGTAGGTATCAGATACCTATCAATAAACTAACCTATCAATAAACTAAATTGATAAATGTTTTCATAGGTGAATGATTATTCACTGCGAATGCAACTGAAGATGAAACCAAATAATATTATAGTTCACTTTTCATACAAATGTATGTGAACTGGAGTGAAATTCACTGGGACCTAAAGACACTGTAGAGCCCTTTTTGCTCTACTTAGTTTCTGAGGAAAGTCTCAAAACCTAGTAGTTCCTTTACACCTATTTCCTGAAGAAATTTCCTTGTCTAGGTCCTCCAATATATCCGCTACTGGAGACAACAATTATAAGAGTCATCACAAAAATGTATCTTTGGTCAATGGTCATTTGGTAGAACCAGTAAATGATGTTTATAACTATTGTTGATTGAGTAAGTCATACACGATTGTGTAAAATTTATTTTAAATGTTCTACAAATTTGTTATTTGTACCAATTTCTTCTTCTTTGATTCTAGTAAATTTGTTAGCTGTGTAGTATTAGAGAATATTCCTAATATCTACATATAGTATACAATACTACATCAGCAAATTTGGTTATGTTATTTTTTGGGAACTCCCACCCCATTTCCTTGTTTTTAAATCTCTACAATGCTCTGTCAACTTTTTACTTTATTCAGATGACTTAAAGTTACATAGTAATAGTGCCAGACTCTCCGATTGTGACTGCTGGTCAACAAATCTGTATTGGTGTCAAAAAACCTTAATCTCTATTTCTTGAAGTGCAAATTAATGTCTTGCAGCTTGAAATCTAATCCTCTATTGAATGATTATTGTGTTAATAATTCTTCTTCTTCAGAGACTACATACCTTTGTTGTCATTACATTTGATAAAAAAAACTCTTGTTTAATGATCATAACAATACTGTTACTTTAACAGCATCCTAAGTTTACGGTTTTGTTAGATCTTAACTTAAATATGCAGCAATTAGCAATTGTATGGAGTCCTTTCAACACAGGATGAAATAAGAGTAATTTTAACCTATAATACCTTGGACAGAATAGCAGCTTCTTAAATTGTTTAAAACTTTCACTAAATAATGGGAATTTTCAACTTAAATACCTATCATTATTTCAGGAAACTTAATATATTATGTTATTCTTTCATTCAATAGCTTCCGCTGTGTGGAATAATGAAAACCTTGAAATAAATGTACTACCTTCTTCTACTACTTCTCCAACAAATACTTTAGCAATACCAGCCATGGCAATTACAACATTTTGAGACACTGAACAACCAGTTATTGTTTGCATTAGTCTCTTGATAGCTGCTTTAGGAAATGCTGATCTTCTATACATTTCATATCTATCCAACTGTTCCTCAGTGAAATTTGAAACTAAGACTCTGAAAACATAGTGAGATTATTTAAATAGCCCAAGATGCATTTATTGTCATGGATCACAGTTTAATACAATCATTTGTTAAAGCCCAAGTTTGTATTACTTACTGCATTTTTTCTCTTTCTTCTTCCTCCAATTCCCTTTTTGTTTTTGTCTCCTTTTTAAGTTTAGGGGAATTAATGGTCTGGCTTTGAGAAATTTGAGGTAGTATTATATCTGAACCAAGATCAAGTATATCTTCTTGTTTGATGTCAACAATTTGTGAGGCATTGTTAAAGTCCGAACCGAGATCTCGTAAGTTTTCTTCTATTGCTAGACCCATATCGCGAGAATCATCATCATCCTCTAACAGGTCTTCATCGGAATTTATATCATTTATATCTAGATGATCTTGTTTTATACTTTCCAACTCTGATTTTATTAATATTTCGTCCATTTTATTTAGCAATATAACGTAAAAATGTTGGTCTTTCCTCTAAATTCTTTACTGTGAATGTTTTTATTTTTCAACTGAGTTTTTGTTGACACCTAGTACCTACAGACATTCTGGGACTGTCACAGATATTGAGATATTGGTCATAAAATTGAGCTGTTACTCGTTATTTATATTATTTATTAAACGACTAGTTATTTATTTCCAAAATCACTCATCACAACCATAGGTTCTAACTTTTAATTGCTTTTAACAAATTATAAATGATCACAACCACAATCCACTACATAAAACTATGACATAAAATACTTCAATACTGAACTACTGAAGTATTTTATGATCCACAAATATATGTTTTGTGAACACAACAGTAGACCATAAATATAATTCTTCTTCTTCCTCCGATTCTTGGCCTCTTGGTTTGCAGCATCCGGCCAATAAATAAAATTCATAGATCACTAACTGACTGGGTGACGTATGTGACACGTCTTCTTTCCAAAAGTTGGCCCATGCCGTATTAACTTCATCAGCTCTAAAATAATAATTAGCAAATATTTATGTATTCGAATTAAAGCAAATATTAAAGCAAATAACTATTATATTTGGAAAAACTCGAAATCTTTCATATCATTTATCCGCAGTTATTTCGTTACTGGATTGTGGCGACCTCCCAGTGCAAAAATTCTAAATGCTGTCAAATTAATTCAAGTCAAATCCACCGTGGGCGCTAGAAGTGATTTTGCATTTCTATGTTGCCAATAGCCCAATAAAATACTTGAATTTTTTTTCAAATAATATAAACTAGCGCTTGTATAACTAAAACTCAGAACGTTGATTACAATTTGACTTATTATGAAATAAAAGGCGTCAGTTGTTCATGGAAGAATTTGAAAATGTGTTGGAAAAGTATACAAATGAATAGTAATTTTTTCTTATTGGCAACACTGCGTCGTAATGTCACTTTTCAGTCGATATATTTGTAATATTTGTTAGACAATAATTGTTTATTTTCTTCAAAATGAAATGAAAAGTTTATAAACGGATTATAGGTATCATTGTTCATTTAATCTTACGTGTATATGAAATTCCTGAAGTGTAGTACGCGAATAACATAGCCCCGGGAAGGTGAACGATATTTGCTTTTTTTGTTTATCGAATTGTTTTTGTGTTCAATAAAAAGTTTATAGACAATGCAATAAATTGATTTAGAAATTTATATCAAGGTAAGTAGAAAAAACAACCCATATATACTTAGTCCTTTTAGTCTAATAAACAATAAAAAATTTACTTTGTTGAAGGGCATTCTTTCTTATAACACTGCTAAAAAAGTAATTTATCCATTATAGCATTATTCTGATTTGTTGACATTTTTGGTACTTAATTAAGTAATTGAAAGGATCGGCGATCTTTTTAGTGGTGGAATTTATTGAATTGCTTCGCAATAACTTTATCATGTTTATTGAACAAGGTTTACAGATAATGTGATATGTATTACCGGTCTCGTACCCATCATATATTTTCGACACAATTAAAGTTAATAGTCCATTATTGCATATAAATAATATTTTTATCAAGATAGCATTTTTAAACCTATTTTTGTTTTATGATATAAAAAATTAGTTATTTCTAGTGAGTTATTTTATTGTCTAATAATAATTCCAATGTGCAGATTGAATACAACTTGAAAGTGGCGAGACAAAAAAGGGGATAATATCATGGCACTGTTTGACCTACTGATCCTCGAAAGGGAACGGGTAAAGGGAACATTGGTAATACAACTGGAATAATATTCATGCTATAATAATATGCAAAGCAAAGCATAACAAATCTATTATTTCCGATTAATTAATTCAAGCATTTGCTACCGGTTTGAATTTAGGTAAATTTTTCATTATAAAGATTTTTTCTTTTGTTGGTATTAACCATAAAAATAAATAAAGTCTATTTATTCTTGTGGTGTTATTTCATTCTTCCGTGTCTTCCGCACCAACCAAAATTGACTCTTTACGTCCAGTTTTCTATTTTCATTTTTAAATTTTTTGTTATCCTGTGAATTGAAAATAAAGTCTTTCACTTTTGTTTTCATGTTTTTTTTATAATTATTTTCGTTCGAAAATATAAATTATTTATTGCATAATAATATTATGTAATTATTGGTAATAAAAAAAATTATGTAAGCTCTGAATTTTTTCATTGCTGCTATTGCTGCTTGTTTCCAAAAGAAGGAATGAAGTGACGATAATTTTAGTAGACCTTGGTGGTTGTGAGTCATCCTAAAGATCATTTAATAAATTCTGGCAAATTGTTGAAATGTCACTATATATATTATATTGTTTTTTTTTGTTGCAGGATTATTCAAGAGTTTTTCACTACCGAACATATTTGGATGGGGCTTGTTTTGCCCCTTGATTACTGCACTGGCTCCTACTTCAACTCCCTTATATCCAGAAGGTCAGTTGTAAAATTGTATAAATATTGGAACGCAGTTCCGTTATATCTTTGTTTGTTTTTAAATGCTACCATCAATTTTAATAATGTTGTGAAGCCAAAATATTATTAGAGGCTTCGGAAATTTAATCAGTAATATACATGGTTTTTTCAAATGACACTCACAACGTTTGCATGTAGATACCCCTCGTAAAATTGGACAACATGATATAAGGATTAAAGGGTCCAGCTCATTTACTTTTAGAAATACGGGGTGTTGAAGTTATAAAAATTTAAATGTTTTAATTCGATAACTTTGAAATGGATGAATAATTCGACTTGAAATTTAGCAGGTTGCTTTTAAATGTCAAAGGAATATATTGATGGGGAAACATGTTTCAATTCTTGATCCAATGGTGTACATTTGGAAGAATATGTCTCATTTCCCCTCCCATTTTTTACGCCACTGGCATCTGAAGCTATTTTTTATTAATTTTGTATTACTCAATGGTTTTATCGTGAAAAACGCATAATCTTTACATATCAAAAAATTTGTGGTGTTCCTATGAAAGATCATTTTTTAAAAATTGAATAAAAAAAATTTTCTTGTATTTTTTTCAATAACTACAAGACTGCCTATGGTTAGAATAAGTAACAGGAACTAATTTATGAAAGAACAATGCATCTAAAACATTCTGAGAAGATTGTTGAAAATATTTATCCAAAGCAGCTACAGCAATTATTTCCGACAATCGCCAGTCTTTCCAAAGTATGCGATTTTCAATGAGAAAACGTTGTATAAATGTATATGGACAAAATTTTGAATATCTCTTGTAATTTGTTGGCTGCTTAATTCTATTGTTAATATAATCACAAATCGGGATAAGTATTTTCAAAAATCTACTCCGAATGTTTTGGATGCACTGCTGTTTCATAAATTAGTTACTACTTAGCTACTTACTAGTTCTACATCCCCAACCATTAGTAGTTTGGTAGTTTTTGAAAAAAATACAAGAAAAATATTTTTTTTCATTTCATTATTAAAAAGTGATCTTGCAAGTTTCCTTCATTAAATCATTAAATATCTTGAAAACTACAAATTTTTTGATATGTTTTTTTACGTGAAAACCCTTGAGAAATACAAAATTGAATAGAAATTGCTTCAAATTCCAGTGTACACCACTTTATCCAGAATTGAAACATGGTTTTATCAAGAATTGAAACATGGTTTTCCATCAAAATATGCCCTTTTACATCTAAAAACAACCAGCCAAATGTTAAATCAATTCATCCATCCATTTGAAAGTTATCAAATTAAAACATTTAAATTCTTAGAACTTCAGTACCCCGTATTTCGAAAAGTAAATGAGCTGGACCCCTCAATCCTTATATCATTTTGTCCAATTTTACGAGAGGTATCTACATGCAAACGTTGTAAGTGTCATTTGAACACCCTGTATAACTACTGTGTATATGTGCTCGTTATAAATTTTTTTTTCTGATGACTCATTCTTAGCCAACAAATTGCGACTGAAGACTTTATAGAGTAGTAGTAGTAGTTCCACTTGCTATAGCTTTCCATAGCAAAAATTTCTTAGCATATGTCGAGCTTTCGTAAATATTTCAAAGAAAAAACGGTATTTACGCGGAATGAACATTTATTCAAAGACTAACAATACAAAAGCATCACAATAAAACAAATATTCAATAAAGAAAAATTGGTGTTTAATTAAGAAAAAATTACAAATTAGGTGAAATAAAATCATACCATGTATAACACCACCTCGGGCTCGCTTTATATGCTATTACTGGATTTGGGATACTATACAGGGTGAATCACGACCAACGGGATGGATGTTTATAGCGAAACGGTGAAAGTTTTGGAATGTTTTCACTTTAGTAGTTTGTACATTCATATAGGCTACCTACGTTTTAAAATTATTTTGAAGTATACAGGATGTTCCAATAAAGTGTGGCGTATCAAAGTTATATTTTTTTTATGAGACACCCTATATTTTATTGCATTTTCTGATTGCCCCTGAAAAATAAAGTACTTCTTCATGATGGTTCCCTATACCTAAATACAGAGGGGTTCCGAGTTATGCTGACTTTTTTAAAAATGTGAGCATTTCGAAAAAAATTAATAACTCATTGATATAACAAATTCTAGCAAATTTTCTCATACATCTCAATAGTTGGACATTTGTTGAATGTATTTCACGATTGAGTACTAAATATCTATTCACAGGGTGTTCAGAATTTTCAGTTTAATTATTAGATCCTTCAATTGGTAATATCGGGCTTAATTTAAATGGAGCACCCTGTATTTTGATAATTCACCATGTTCAAGAAAATGTACTCTTTTGAATGGTATGAGGGTGTCCTATACCTAGGTGTTATACTTTTCGTGCAATTTACAATTTTCTTAAATTGTATGGTAAATCTATTTTAAAACAATTCTCTTTTAATTTTAAACTGATGATCTGTAAAAAAACAGTGAAATTGCCAATAAATATGCATACTAGTGGTTGCAGAGGTACACTAACTCATTTTTTACCGATAAGTATAACAAATCACATTTTTTATAAAGCAAATACATAAATACGAGTACTACAAAACGAACAACAAATTATTATTCAAAGCAAAAAATGTAAAATTACTATAGTAGATGTTCAAAATGCTTGCGATCTTGTGCAATGCAACACGTGATTCTAGCTTCCAACGATTTACCTACATTATTTAACATATCGGTTGTTATAATCGCAAAAGCGTTCGAAATTCTCAATTTCATATCGTCTGGAGTAGTAGGGGGTATAGAATACACAATATTTTTAATATAACTCTATTCGAAAAATTCCATCTTGGTCAATTCTGGTGACCTAGCTGGCCAATTATAAGGACCGCCTCTACCTATCCATTTATTTATGAATTTGATGTAGTTTCTAACTGCACGTGAAGATTGGGCAGGAGCTCCGTCCAATTGTAGCCACATTTTCTTCCGTATGCTGAGTGTAAGATTTTCGAGAAGGATCCAGAAGTCTTTTTTCAAAAAACTCAAAAATTTTCTTCCATCCAGGTGTCCGTCAAAAAAATATGGGCCGATAACATACTCGCCCACAATACCTCTCCAAACGTTTACACTCCATCGGTGTTGGCGACCCATTATTGTGGAAAGTTGATTCGTCAGTAAACAAGACATTATTGGAAAAATCAGGATCTTCTCCATTTTTATCCAAAGTCCATAAACAAAAATTTAAACGTTTATCATAATCCTGTTGTGTCATCTGCTGGTGTAGTTGGGTATGATACGGATGGTAGCGATTTTTCTTGAGTATTCTACACACACTCATTTGACTTATTCCTAATTCACTTGAAATATTTGTAGTACTGGTATTAGGATTTTCCGTAACCGACAGCAGTACATCAAATTCGTTGGCGTTGTCTCCAGTAACTGGTTTTGTTTTGGTCACCTTCTCGTATGCAACGCTACCAGTATCACGAAATCTATTGAGCAGTCTTTCGAGAACTTCTTTGGGTGAATTCTATCGGGGGACTTTTGAGAATAAAGTATAGATGCTAGGAGACAAGTTTCTGAATATTCCCCAATGCCAATGCAAAGTATCATGTCGACTATTTCGTTTAACAGGTACTGCGTACTGCTTCATTTTTTGTTGCGATACAATTTAAAACTAACGCAAGATTGTTCAGACAACTAACAGAGATTATATTATTAAAGCCATCGCTAATAACCAACTTGGTTGATGCGAAAAAAAAAAAAAAAAAAAAAAAAAAAAAGAAAACTAACAGAGAAATGTCATAAAATGACATGTTATTAAGTTAGGTACCGACGAGATTTGTATGAATTTTTTGTTTTAAACTCGATTTTCCATACGATTTAAGAAAATTGTAAATTGCACGAAAAGTATAATACTTAGGTATAGGTCACCCTCATACCATTCGAAAGAGGAAATTTTTTTTAATAAGGTGAGTTATCAAAATACAGGGTGTTCCATTTAAATTAAGCCCGATATTACCCATTGAAGGATCTAATAATGAAACTGAAAATTTTGAACACCCTGTGAATAGATATTAAGTTCTCAATCGTGATATACATTCAACAAATGTTCAACTATTGAGATGTAAGAGAAAATTTGCTAGAATTTCTTATATCAATGAGTTATTAATTTTTTTCGAAATGTTCACATTTTTAAAAAAGTCAGCATAACTCGGAACCCTCTGTATTTAGGTAAACGGAACCATTATGAAGGAGTACTTTATTTTTTAGGGGAAATCAGAAAATGCAATAAAATATAGGGTGTCCCATAAGAAAAAATATAACTTTGATACGCCACTCTCAATTGGAACATCCTGTATATTTCAAAATAATTTTAAAATGTAGCCTATATCAATGTACAAACTACCAAAGTGAGAAACACCTTAAATCTTTGACCGTTTCGCTATAAACCTCCATCCCGTTGGTCGTGATTCACCCTGTATAAATATATTAAATTATTGATAAACTGCTGTGGAATGCCTGCCCAGATGACTTGCAATACGTTAGCTAATTGGTGTAATATTTATGGAGGTTGTTCTAGTCAGGTAACCTGATAGAGAATCTGCTGCTTCGTCGAGGTGGGTGTTGTATTCTTAGTTTTCTTGGGCGTAACTGACTCCTGGCGTCATTCCCTTTGAATTTGGCTGCGGTGTTTCCTTTGTTGTCCAGTTGCTTAGGGATGGTGGGTATTACTTTAATTTCCCTTGTAGCCCGCATAGGTTACTGGTCTCTGGTTACTCGGCCTTGAGCACTGGATGCAACTTTCTGATCCTCTGTACTTGCAAGTGTCTTACTGCAATAAAAAGTTGAAACTATTAAAAATGGAGTGTTCTATCGAGTTTATAACTAAGAGTGTCTTTTATGTAGAACATTTATTGAAGAATTGTAGACAAAAGTATTTAGCTCTAAATTCAGGGTATGGTACAATGCCCTCGTACCACGCCACTGGCTTAATAGAATTTGACATAATTAATACTGTCGGTGTGTTTTGAAGAGACAATAACCTACAAAAAATTTTAAATTTGTTCTTTCATCCCACGAGAAGATATGAAATAAAATGTGTATTTCTTCTACACCTTTAAAAAGCTTGTATCTCACAAACTAAGGAGGTTAGAGAAAAGTTGCATTTGGGTATTTTAAATATTTCTTAACGACCTATCATGCCTATAATATACGGTACTTATTTACGGGACACCCTGTAGAGGTTAAGGCAACAGTAATCGGTATTCAATTCACAGAAGATTTTCATATTCCACAGGTAATAATATTAAAGATGAAAACATACCTCGATGCCTGTTTTTCTGCAATCAACGTAAAATAAACAAGACATTTCAATGTCAAAATTAAATTTTATGAACGCAATCCTTATGTCATCAGTCATTTTTGGTTGAGCGCGAATTTTAAACTAAAGGCAAGTTGAGTTTTTTCTTTAAAGAAGAATATAAAATATGAATTATATTTCATGTCTTTTTTGTGCTTTATTCGTGCAAATATTTTGTATCTCACATACATTTCCTTCTTTTATATGTTGACGTTTTATTCGAGGTTTTATTTGTGTGAATCAATTTTCTTTGTTGTCTAAATCAATCAGAATTCAGTCCGGTGCCAATTTTATTAAAAAATATGTCGAAAAGTATTCGCCAATAGATTAGATCCATACATAAATGTACGAAGCAACAAGATTCTTTCTTTGTTAAAATACACTTTCCCGATATTTTTATACAGTATGATGAAAATAAAAAAAAATTATTTAAGAAACAGACGACTTAAAAAAAAATCCTTCATGATTTCACTAAACTGTTTTGTTAGTTTTAGACAGCTAACCTCCAAATTGATTTTGACATTTTAAAATTAGGCATTCCAATGACCTGTTAAAACAAATTCAATATGGCGGCTGGGGGCAAATAGTTTGTTGGTGTTATATTATTGTGCTGTTGAAAAGTTTATTTAAATTTTGTGGGATTGTTGTTTTTGTGCCTTTTTATATTATTTAGGACTTATAGTGGTATTATTACATTTTAATACGAAAAAATGCCAACTACGTGCCTTGTGGTTGGTTGTGGAAGTCGTTCCAACAGGGATGTTGTAAAATTTTTTTTAGTGCCAGCGGTTTTAAGCCACAGATTTGTTAGCTTCATTTGATATCTGTAAACAAATATTTCACTTCACATCTAGGAAACAAACAAATTGGATTTTCAGCTTACCTCTTGCCAATATCTGGATTTTGCAACAATAATGTTTTTAAATAATCACTCTGCATCTTAAAAAGTCTATCAACAATCACAAATTCACACAACTTTGGAGATAATGCCGTTTAAACAATTTATTCACCACCTCGTTCACCACGTACTAAATGCTTTCTTATGACACTTAAGATAGTTTGCCCGCAGACGCCATATTGGGTCACGTGATTTGGAATGCCTAATTAGGCAATCCAGGTCGCGTGACCTAATATGGCCGCACAGGTCAAACAGTTTGGACAGCTGGTATGTTTTGTATTGTCTATTCAATGGTTACAGTGTTCAAGATTTTGTTCTTCGATTTTATTAATGTGTTATACAATACCTATGTCCTAAGTTGGAATCATATGGAAAACTTTTTCATTATTAATTTTAGGAAAAAAGTTATTCTTCATAAAAAGTTCTGATTTATCTAAAACCTCGAATGCAGTCATCACATATCAAATTTTTTAGTCCTATACGAGGTTTGTCAAAAAATATTAGTTTCACTTAAGAGTAAAGTACCTTTACATTTGACAATATCGAGAAATGTAACTAAAAAAAGTTGATCAGAATTAAAAACTACGATTAAATATCTAATTCCATTAATTTAAATTGAAACTTCATATTATTCTATTTTTCACTAATGTTTCTATTTTGAATAAACATTTATTTCTTGTGATTACGAAACACATGATAATCTTTTAGGTTTTCCTTATTTTTTAATAATTTTGCATTTAAAACGCGGAATAAGTGCATACCCAAGTAGCATTTTAAATTCTATAAGGTTTGTATAAACAGCTACAAGATATGTCATAGGATACTTAAATAAATTCTTATAACGGTCTACAAAACAATTATATGATCCTTATACAACTGAGAAGGGCCCATTTTTATACAACTGTTTGGTTGGATAACATTTCTATTAAAAGTTTATACAACTCTTCTTTGACTGTTTTATAATCATTTATACAGCTACTATAAAATGATTTAATAGTGTGTCATGTAGTCACATCTATAAAATGGGATTGAAGTGGTTGTATAATGCAATATATTTTTTTATAATGCTGTTATTTCGAGCACAATGGAAACATTTTGTCATCTAGCAGTTTATAAGAGCATTTCATGTTTTAGTGAAGAATATCAGAACCAAATTATATTTCAACTTGAACGTGGAGACTTATCAAAACGACCTGGAGCTGTATTCTTGACTGAGGGAGTGAAGATTCCCGGGTGTTGATTCTCGGTCAAGGGAACAGCGCTCCCCAAGAGAACACATTTTTTGTCATTATTTCGTTTGATTACTCAGTCATTTCAGTGACAAGGACAAAAGATCGCTCCTCTCAGGGAGCGCTGTTCCCTGGCCCGAGAATCGGCACCCTGAGAGAACAGATATTTTGTCTTTGTCACTGCAATGACAGAGTAGCGAGGCAGAATAAAGACAAACTATGTGTTCTCTCGGAAAGCTCTACTCCCACAGACAAGAATACAGCCCCTGGGCCGCTTGGGCGGAGATCGAGAGTAAAAATTATAAATTTATTTGGATGGTTTAATGGCACAAATTTTGATGCGCCGCAAATTTTACTGATAGTTTATAGGTATATATTTCACAAGAAAATGAAGCGCTTCAATTCTGGTTTCAAGTAGATACATAAAAAAAATAATAAAATAGAATCTCCTAAAATACTTTTTTCTATGACTTTAATAGTTTTTCATTTTATATGGATATTCCTCGGGATATTCTTTCACACTATAATTCTCTAAATAATGATAAAGTCACATTTTTAAATATAGTTTCATGTTTCCAACTCAATTGCTCATAATGGCGGCGAAAGCGGTACAAGAATTGCTTATTTAAACATGGCGATTTATGAATCAACAATTTTATCCCAAAGAAATGCCTTAAACAATATTTTATTGTCAAATGGAACGGTATACGATAATTGTTTTATAACGAAGAATATTTAGGCACTATACAACTAAAAAGTGTTTTATAATGCAACGCAATTGAATGCTATACAATATTTATTATACAACATTATACAGCTTCAATAAGACAAGCTTAAGTAACTATTTTATAATGTTGTAGCTGTTAGTTATATAGTATATTACAGAACTCTTATATAATAGGTATAAAAGTCTTATAAAATGATATTTTTGATATTGTATAAACTGGCTTATAAGGTATTATATCATTTTAAAAGAAATGATCGTATAATGCGTTATAGCATATATTGTAAAAGTCACTATAGTATCATTTAATATAACAATTTTCTTTAAAAAACAAAATTATCGCAACAAAAGGCTTAATAGAAATAAAAAGTCCTTGAAACGACGCTATTCGACTATTATACAACAATTCAGTACTCTTATAATTCCGTTTTGCTAGTTGGGTATTCATTTATTTTGCAAATAATAAAATACATTCAAACACTAAGTTATAAAATTAACATCATATTAATGTTTGAAACAAACAAACTTAAGTTTCACTCATACTAAAGCTTCAACATATCCAACTTTTTTTAGTAACATTTTTCGATATAGTCAAATTTAAAAGTACTTTACTCTTGGGTAAAACTATTTTTCGACAAACCTCGTATACGACTAAAAACAATTTGATATTATAGGTTTTAGATAATGCAGAGCTTTTTATGGAGAATAACTTTTTTTCCTAAAATTAAAAATAAAAAAGTTTTCCATATGATTCCAAACTTAGGAGGACATATTGTATATTAGGCCAAGCAATGGGTACAATTTTATGACAGAAATCCTACTAGAAAACGGACTAGGATTTTTGTCAAAAACTCACTATTTAATTGATTTGTATTTCTTTGAAAACTTTAATTGGATTTCAACCACATTTGAGGAATGGATGAACTCCTAGATATGGATATAAATAGTTATTCTTCCATCGAATGTTCAAAAATGATACTCATTGATATTATGACGTAATATCCAGTAACTCACACTCTCAAATACAAAAAGTTTCATCAAAATCGGCATAATCATTTTGAGGGAGTTCGGTGTCCGTTCAGACCTCGGTTCAGATCAAGTTTTAATTTCTCGTAAAAATATCCCATCCTGTATATTATCAATTAAAAGTTCTGTAGGAAATTACGACTTGTCACCATACCCTAAGAGGAAAACAAATACGGCAGTAAAACTTCACAAGCCATTTTGTCTACATAACAGCATTGCGGAGAATTGAAAGCTGCTCCTTTCCAGTAATTACTTCCCATGAAACTAAAACTTCCAACTAGAAAAGTTTTCAACTCAGACTCGTTAAGAGAAATGTGTTGTTTTTGAACTTAATTAGTTAGCCATTTCAGTATTGATCGGATAATTAATACAAGTGTAGTGGGTGGATTTAGTATTATCGAATAATCAATTCCCAGTTTTAAGAAAATATTTTTTGTTATGCCATCTAGTAGCTTCGGTACAAAGTGAGCGTTTATAGCACATTTAATATGTTTTTCACACTCTTCACCACAGCGTTCACAAACGCACCACGAGAAGCGTTCACCCCGTCGTCTGACTGACAAGTACATTGGTCGCGTTCATCACAACGTAGCGCTACCGAAGCGATCATCAATTTCCTGCTGAACGCGTGCTCTGTTTACTGATCAGATTGAGCGCTGTGGTACCAGTCGCCATTTTTGCAATAAGAATTGAAAAACGCTACACGCTTCTGATTGATGATGCATCAACTCTCATTTATGTCATATGTTAAAAACATAATATAAATATTTTCGTTTGGAAATATTTCAGTTTGCATATCAGTGAAAATGAATGAACAGCTGGAGGTGACTTATGATTTTAATAATGAATTGTATAGTGTGTCAGGAAGTTTAACTCTTCATAGTATATGCTCCAAAGTGGTGGGTTCAATTTATTGTGATTAACTCCCATTTTTTAATGGTTATTTCTGATACGGGGCTCCCAATCACGATTAATTTAAATAAAAAATGAATGAATAATTGTTGTATATATCAAATAAAATTGAGTTGTATTGTATTTGTATTCATTGAAATTTGACATATTATGTCGATGGTTTTATCAGCACGTTCAGCAGAATTACGAACTGATGGATCACTCTAAAAATCGCTACCTGATCAACTTTGTTGGGATGAACGCGACCATTGTCTGTTTTCGCTCCTTACCAAATGCATATATTATGAACGCACTGTCATCAGTCATTTCTGGTTGAGCGCAAATTTCAAACTCATGGAATTTCTATTCAAATAATTTTATATTCAAAAATATCATCGTTCATTTCCTCATGGTAATCTTCAGTTGACTTAGATTCGAATTCAAATAAATCACTCTCTAAAAATCATTTATCGCTACCAATATGTGTAATTATTAATCTGCGACGCTTACCGGAAGAAACTTCCAAGCCAGTCGATAAGCCATCTGGCGTGATCTTTTGATATTTTTGTCCTTACAATATTTGCTCACGGTGTGTCCTTCGTTAACCCAGGTTTCGTCTAAATAAAACATGTTTTTCTACGACCACTATGGAAAGTCGTCTTTTGTGCCCTGAAAAGCAATTGCAAAGTTGATGTTTTCCGCAAGCTGTAATAATCGGCCCTATTCCGTATCACGTTATGTTATTTGACGACTATCGTTAAGTGTGAATTTCTGTAATATAACGATATGTCTAAAAATACCGATTCTGTATCATCATGCTCATAGTTATGTCAACGAGAATCGTTATTTTATCATCGTTAAAATAACTGGACCAGTTTGACAGCTTGTTATGACTTAACGATATCGTTAAGTGGAACAAATGTCAAAAATCTAATCAGTTTTTGCTATATATTCGTGGTGATTTGTAATTTTTTGAAACCAAACATAAATAATAGGCTGCTTTTGGATGGTCCTGTTTTTTTTTATATCAACTTTATTAGCAAATTGTTAATTATTTTAATCTCGCATGGTTTGCTCTTCCCCCTTATTACAATAGGACGATTTTATAAAAATTCCAACAGCATGTCATACTGTGGCCTTGTTGTTTTTGGAAGGCGTACTTGTTCTACCATTTATAATTATATTAAGTACACTTGAATGTAAACTTTCCTCGCGTTATATTGTACAAATTGCACTTCTGTCAGATGACCCTTGTCCCTGCTTCTGTCATATGTTTTGATGGTATGTTATATAAAGGTTATACTTTGACGGATCTAATGGGACCGAATCCATCTCTTTTTACATTCACTGAAGGTGTATCGTTCCATCTCGCTTCGTGAGAATCAAAACTTACTTCTTTTTTAACATATAATTTTAACAATATCGTTAATGAAGCTTGATAGGGAATCACAGAACAGTTAACAATATAGTTAAATACGATCGTTATTTTAACATAACGGACCATCGTTAAAAATAACATACATGATACGGAATACGGCTGAATTTGACATTATTGGCGCTCTTAAGCAGAAAGTAACTTTGGCGCAAGTCTAATTTTATTTATAGATTAAAGAAAGCTAGTAGTTATTTTAATATAAACTGTAGAATAAAATATTTTAGTTGATTTTCTAATATGTTATAGCACCCAACAGTATTATCCGAGGTATTATCCGTAAAAATTTAATGAGAAATAGGGAAATCTATAAAATATCTGACATTAATGTAATAACTGTTGCCTACGTACATAGGTACACGAAATTACAATCTGGAATCTACAAATAATGGCAATTAATTTTATTTTGGTGTGATCGTAGAAAAATTCTTGTTCTTGCTCTTGAACTAAGAACAAACATCTACATCTCGGGCTACGGGCCCCGACTGACAATGAATTACAGTTCCAAGTTTTCCAAATTCTCCTAAAAGTAAAAAGTCCATATTAGGCAAAGTTTACATTTTAACTAGAAGGTGAAATGAACATAATTCCAAATTTTTTGGAAAATTTGTCCCAGGACCAACAAGGTCGTATCTTATTTTTCTCCTCATTGACAAGGACTATATTTCCAAACCATCACCAAATGGGGCGGATGTAATTTGGGCGCTAAAAGATTAATGCACTTTTTACAACATGTAAACTAGGCGCCAAGACCGAAGGGTCATTTTAATCCTATGTGTATTTTGGGCGCTAACCGACTGAAATAAAAATCTATCAACTCTTCCTCTAAACTTCAAACTAAAAAAAAAACAAGAAAACCCGGTTGATCAAAGTGTAACTATGTATAAAAATGTCAGAAAATAAGAAATAGCAAACTAAAAAAACAAGAAAACGCAGGCCCAAACCCGGTTGATCAAAGTGTAACTATGTATAAAAATATCAGAAAATAAGGAATAGAAAACTAAAAAAAACAAGAAAACCCAGGCCCAAACCCGGTTGATCAAAGTGTAACAACAGGCAGATCAGGATCTACGCACTACGCACCATAACAGGGCTACTTACTTGACACTTTCCCACAAAGGAGCACCTAAACAAAATAGGGCTGTACAACGGAGACCTTACATGCAGAAGATACAAAAAGGATACCGAAACAGCTCTGCATATACTATGCAACTGTGAGTCGCTGGACCACAGAAGGCAGAAACTGTATGGTAGACCCCAAATGACTCCAGAAGACTTCTACAACCAACCAGCAAATAACCTGTATGAGCTAATACAGGGAACGGAATGGCTGAATAGGTTGTAGTCAGACAGTGATGCCAACTCTCAGAAATTTATCTCCCTAAAACCCCAATCAAAAACACCTAAAATCACCACAATTACTTGAGTTTCCCCCTAAAAATTTTTATTACTTATAAAATAAATAATTAAATATTTTTAAATAATACATTAAAAATAACTAATAAATACTACTAATAAAATATCATTAAACATCATTTTGCTAATTCAGCACCATCAATGACAGTAGTATAATTTGATCAATTCAAATTTTTTTATAAACTTCCATTGAATACAAGTATGGAGTATGGAGAGTAGTGCAATTGAAAAAAAAAAACAATATAAATTTTATCCCTAAAAATACCCCCAAAAAATTATTCCCCCTGTATAGATTTTTTCTCCCTAAATTTAGGGGGAAAACCCCCAAGTTGGCATCACTGTAGTCAGAACACTAGGAGTATCCACAATAAGCCCAGGAGGCTGAGGTGGTACCGGCGAAGGGACGGCTCCTTAGAAAAAAAAAACTATGTATAAAAATATCAGAAAATAAGAGATAGAGAACTATTGGGTTTTTCCAAATATTGGTGGTTAAATTATTAAGATAAGAGTTATTATATGACTCGACCTAACTGCACTTCTTAGCGCCGAAAATACATGCCGGATTATCTACCCTTTTTGGTCAGACAGGTGAAGAAGGATGGTTAGCGCCCAAATTACACCCGCCGTTACTGATGACCATATTTATTAATATCGTCCGAGGGTTGGATTTTAGGAAGATTATTCTGTCTAACAACGAGTTATTACTTACAAAAACAATACAAAATTGTTATGAAAATATAAAAATAAAGATGATTGACAATAAAAAGCAGGAATGAGAAAAGCCGGTAAATGAAAAAGAATTTTGTCACTTTACAGAACTAATTAGCACTCTACTCCAACCTCCAACGTACAGTTCAAACGGCGCAGTTGCCACGTTGGTTTAATAAGAAGGGGATCTTGCTACATTACTAATAATATTATACTTGCCTAATTTTTGCAATAACCCGAGAAATGAACCCATTAAGGAAAAATGTAACGCCAATGGTTAATTGCTGCTTTATGGCTATCGACCCTTTCTTGTGCTCCAATGAAATAGGAAATCTAATTTAATACATGTGCTAAATTGATTGATTTAGTTTAATTTAAAATTTATTTTCTTCTATTTACGGCAATATGTTATCTTTGGGGATATTTTATGATAGGTACGCAAACGGCGATTCTATGTGGGTGGTACACATTAACAATAAATTATCCACTTTGATAATGAACGGTGCCTTTGGTATAAATTAAGGTTAACTAGCATTTATGATCTAAAAATACACAAACTACGTTCGACAGAGAATGTATCAAAGTCATCTATATTAAACCATTTTTGTTTTGACTAAGTGCAGTCCTATGCCGATACGGAAAATAATAAACAGTTCATAAAAAAATGTAGGAGCAGTTTTTAAACTTCTCACTTTAACAATTAATAGACGTCCGTTATTTGCATCGCAGAGGTGACGGATTTTTGGTCTCGAACCGCATACATACAAATTGCGAGAAGTCTATTCGAGCCATGCCATTTACACAAAAGTGCGACAAGAAAAATATGAGAAAAACACTTGAAAGAGAGAGAAGAATAATTGTGCGCAGTCAGCTGTTGCCAAATGTATTTATCTGTAAAAGTTATTCCCAATTTTTGTCGGCAACAATGAATACCATGCAGTAATAGAGTACACGCATATTTCATATTTTGCTTAGATATTAATTTATAATAGTAAAGTTGATACCAAAAATTACTAATAATAGGAAATAAACCAGTTTCCATTGGAAATGACTTCCAAATTTTAAAATAAAATTCAAATTTCAATGCACTTTCCGACCAACACCCGAGGATTTTCGAACGCTACCGATGATACGTGTGATGTCATATCTCTGGTTTGTTTACTTTTGTCAATATGGCCGGTATTGCATTAGGTTATTTGTAGTTGTGTGTTTATATTGTATTTTAATAAACTATTAATTGCTTCATCGACGTAAAATAGTATATTACGTAACGTGTGTGGTAAGAAGCATTTTACGCACGAATGGAAAAGTGCGTAATTCCGTGAGTGCGTAAAATGCTTTGCAACACGAGTTATGTACTATACTTTACCTACGACCTACTTGTACTTGTATTTTTTATAAGAAGCATAAGAAATAACAGTTACATAATTAGAGGTGCTTGGTAAACTCCATCTCTATTACTCTATTACCAATGAAAGAAGCACATTAAAGAACTAACGTTTAATCATTATTAATATATTGTTGATAATCGAAAGTCCATTTTTCAATTATAATCAATACATATACTTAGCCCTTTGGGCTTTTCATAGTTAAACATGGCCGTATTGAATGTTTTCAAATAGTAAATTTTGAATAAAATGGTGACGTCTATTGACAGTTGCTAAGATGTTGCTAGGGAAGCCGTGCGATTTACTTTACAGCTGTGCGTTTTTTTTACAGTGCGTAATAGACGTCATTACATTGATACCAACTGTGTGTTATTGACTGATTACAGGGGGGGTCGTAGGTAAATATCATTTATATGTTTGTTTGAGACCATTACGTGTTTGTGTGTGCTTTTTTTTTATTTCTAAAGGTCAACGTGTGGAAAGTGGACATAAATATTCGATATGTCCGATGATATTTTAAAACTTTTGGAAGAATATATTTTATTTACTTGTTCAGTGACGATTCTTTCATATTTTGTGAGTAAAGATATAGCTAGCGAAGCTTTTGTGAAAGCACAAACTGATAACTTGCCCAAAGTAGACTCATTTATGCTGTTTGAATTTATGTCAAACAGCTGCTTTAATGCAGAGGAAATAAGAGGAGTTAAAGCATTATCGTAAGTACGATTTAAACTATATATTATATATAATATATACCGACCATATTTCGATGTGTGGTCGTAAGAAAATAAGGGTTGATTCCTAGACATATAGGTACATAACCTCAAACTAATTGAGAATAAAAATTACCAGCATAGAAGTAGGTACTTACATTAAAATGGTCTTCACAAACAAAAGTAGTGGTTGTTAAGAATTCAAGATAATTCTTAACAGACTTGCTTGGCTAAATAAATTGTGCATTTTCTTCGTTAAAAACATTATTTATTTCTGAGTTAATTATCATTGATGACTAAACATCTAAAAGTTTCTCTATATACTTATCTATATAAAAAAAAAAGGAAGAATGTACTTAGCAACCGTTGTTATGATGAGATGTCATTGTTATTTTTATAAACGAATTGTCAATATAATCGTAAATTCCAGAAAAAGCGTTTAATTACCCATCGTACTTAACTATAAAGTTTATATCAACGAAGGTTTTCTGTGAGGGACCGGATAGCAAAGGAGGGAAGTGAGAAAAAATAAATACAGTCCACTTAAAATAAAATAATTCCTTCCTAAGCCATCGAATCCTTGCCCAGTGGTATTTGTCGAAATATCGTCTTTGTTTCGACGCATAGCTCTTAAGTGTATTTTTGCTTGCGCCACCAGCTAAAGTAACAAATATTTTGTCTGGAGTTTTAATAGACGTTGATTTACACTCTGGAACAATGCAATACTTGGAATACAAAGTTTTTTTTTCGGCTTTATCCATTTTTGAAGGTTTCAGAAACAAATTAGGTCACAAGAACTTAGAGCGTGATACACGAATAAGAAGGTAACCAAATTACGTCACTCCATGGGGCAGCCATCTTTATGACGTAAAGCGCGTTTTGGCGTACTTTCAAATTTTATGATTTTTAAAGTCGTTTTTAGAGTAAAGTTTATATTTTTTTGAAAAAATAGGCATGCAAGGTGTTAGGAGATCTGATAAAGCGTCAATTCCCACCAATAGCAAAATTTATGCTTGTACCCTATTGTTAAATCAAAAGCAGTGTATAGATTTTATTGATTGCAGATTGTAATAATATTACCAATCTCGAATTTCTCTCAATAAATATGGCGTTATCCCGTATTAAAAGTAGTTGGAACTGAAAACACGCCCAACGCTGACTGCGAACAATTATTCTACTCTCTCTTTCAAGTAGTTTTGCTCATATTTTCCTTGTCGTACTTAGGTTAGGTTAGGTTTGTGGTGAGTGGGTCCATAAGGCCCTTCACTGCGACTTGCAAGAGTCTATTGTGGCTCACACCTATTCAGAATGTCGTACTTGTGTAAATCGTATGTATAAACTGTATAAACCAGGGGCTCCCAACCTTTTTTTGTCTACTGCCCACTTTTAGAATAAATTATTTTTCAACGCCCCCCTTTTTAAACATACTTAAAAACCGGTAAAATTATCGAATTTTTCAGAAAATTATGTTACACAGAATAATTTAAAATAATAAAAAAATATTATGCACGGATTTTTAAAATTTATTTTATTAATAATAAAATGTTTCTGGTAAAATATATAAACTTAAAAACATAAACTATGTAATAAAGTATATAAAAAAAGAAGGAAAATAGTTATTTTCCTAACAAGTGCGGAAAGTGATACTTTCCCGTACGCGACTGCAGTTGACCCGAACGACGCGAAGCGGAGTTCGGGCAAGCGGTCAAGGGCGGGAAAGACACTTTACGCATGAGTTAGGAACATTATTTTTTCTACGACCGTATATACAAAAAAATATATCAACCCATTTTTCAAAATTTATTTTTTTTAACATACATATAAAAAACAGACCAAAAACTATTTATATTATTATCAATTTTATTATAAATATTAATATTAGAAGCACAATTTGTTGCATTCTGTGAATTACTTAACAAGCAAGAACATGTAGGTATTATAGAACCAGCCCATTGATACAGGAATGTACAAATCGGATTATTTAACAAAAACTTGTTA
>CAJUYI010000805.1:0-18333 GCA_910591695.1 Galerucella pusilla
TTGGTAGGCGTTTTACTACCAGTATGCTTTGATACAAAAAGTACCTATATATCTATATATATATTATAGGTTTGTTCCAGCTCCTACTTATTGTACGGTTACAAAACCATCACGGAATTATGAGAATCCATTTTATGCGCAAACGCGAACCTCGCACTATTTCTTGTGTGCATCTACAATTGGAACGGATTTTGGATCGTTCTAAGATTCTTTTAATTCTTCTTTCTTGGTTACCTCAAATTTTATTTTCTTGGTTTTTACGTTGCTGGCTTTAACTAATAATTATGACGGAAACCAACGTACTTACAGCTAAATCGCTGTTTCAAATTGTTTTATTTTTTGAATACAACATGGGTAGTAATTAACCCGATATTATTTTTAGAATTGCAAGATTATGTTTTGATATTTCAAGATCCCTCCCAAGAAGGATCATCAGGAGCTTCTTCTCAAAAAGTAGTTGGGACATCACTACAGCTATTGCCTGGTCTGACTACACAAATAAAAAATGATAATTCTGCAGAAATGAAATGGACCGAAAATAACTCAAAAATTCTCTTGGATTTTTATTTAAAATTTAAACCAAAACTTGGAACATTCGAAATAAAAAATAACAAAATGCTTTGGGCTAAAATCCGTGAGGAATTTAAAAATATACAAATAATTGTTACCCCAAATCATTGCTTGAATAGATGGAGGGTTTTAGAAAAAAAACTATATTTTATTATTACTATTTTATTATTGTAATAAATACTATTATCTGTGGGTTATTTCATTCACAGTATCTCTGGATAGTCTAAAATGTTCGAAAAAAACATTGTCGGAATATTTAGGCACTGTATGCTCTGAAAAAGATTTGCACATAAGTCTATTACACAATTAAGAAATAACATACTGTTATATTTACCTAAATAATTTTCGTTCTTTATCCTTGGTTCGCTTAGACCAAATTCAACGTCATCATCTGAAGATATATCAGACAAAAAAATCACTATCTCCCTCATCATCATCCATAATATTCCTATTAGAATTAATTTATTCTACTAATAAATCTATTTTTAAATACCTCGTGGTGCTCATGCTCATATAACTCAAAAAGTCACAAAACACCCACAACCACACTTTCCATACAATAACACAAAAGCTGAAAAACGTATACTGCGCAACGCGGTTCAAACAGTTTCTGCTTGTGGGCAAGTATCGAAATGATAGTAACTAAATCGTTTCTGAACAGTCACATATTCACTTGGAACGTATAAGAAACGGTTTTGTAACTGTCCCAGCGTGTACTTGGAACGCTCTTTTTTTTGCGCGCAAGCTCGAACCATAACATTACGGTTTTTTAGCGAGCTGGAACAAACCTTATAGATAGATAAAGGAAAAGATTTGATTTTAGAATATTTTAATGAACATAAGTTACATTTCCTTTATATCAAAAGTACAATTATTAGATGTGCATTGCATGAATGACATGTTCCTTGAACTATTCGGTACAACAAACGAATTTTCTTGTGTTGAAATAATATTTTCCTATGACATGGACACAACTGCAGTTGATGTACCTGGTCGCAAATCGGGTGTTGTTTCAGAATTGCCACACGTTCTGAACACTTTATTATTAGCCATTTCTGTTCTGTGTTCCACCGATTCATCAACATACCCTTCAGCGACCGTTGATTACCTCCAACCGCCATGTTTCGATCTTCGAAATGAATGACCTGTATATGAGTTAGCATTTTCAAGTTGTAGAAAATTAGCTACTGTTTCAGTTACCTTATAAAACTGATTTTTACCCACAACCTGATTGATACATCTCGTTTAAGATGTTCAAATTTGGCGCTCTTACAATCATTCAACCGCTCACGCATGCGCGCCATAGTGGGCGGGCGCAGAGGAGGAGACCTACTTCCTGTGTTGTGTATCCGTGCCATAATCGCTGCTTCGTAAACGAGAGAGAGACTCAGGAGAGAGCACACGCACGCAAGCAAGGCACATAACGAAGCAACGTAACATAACTTAACGTAACGGGATCTTTTGCGTCGCGACCCCCAGTCGCTCAAACATAACCTGACGTAAAGAATTTAAGTTCCAAAAACCTAGGCCCAAACCCGGTTGATCAAAGTGTAACTATGTATAGAAATATTAGAAAATAAGAAATAAAAAACTACAAAAAAAAAACCAGCACCTAACCGGGTTTCGAACCTACGACCTTTGAGTTGTAAGCTCAATACCCTACCAACTGCGCTAATCAGCTCACATTCAGTCACATCGAATAGAAGGCTAAAGGCTGCTTGGACGCATGCGCACCTCAACTACTAAATTTGACGTGGTGGGTGGAGCCGTGTTGTATGTTTACCCGCTCCTCTTCCCAGGATCACCCATTGAAACTTAAACAGATTCAATGGTGACGTGACAATGTTTCTCTCGAATGCGAGATCTCTGGTGAAACGATTCGACCGTACGTGCCTGAGTCTCTCGGAAAAAGAGTCTTCCGCATGGTCAATCACCCAGCACATCCCAGTGCTAAAGTAACAGATCGTCTTATTCGCCAGAGATACATCTGGACTAATATGCAGCGAGACACAAATCGTACACAGATTGTCAAGCGTCAAAAGTAACTAGACACGTGAAAAACTTACCGGATCAATTTGTTGCCCCGGATGGTCGTTTTGACCAAGTACACATAGACATCGTAAGCCCACTGCCACAATATGACGGATATATGTGTTCGTGAGATGTGTGACGAAATAAAAGTCGTTAAGTGAAAAGTAAAAAATGACTAAAACTAAATTACATAAACTAAGATTGTACAATGTTCTCTTTTCAACTTCTTCTTAACTTCTTACATAATAATGTCCAAAAACTAAAAATGTGTCCCCAAAACTAGGAAAAGAAGTATAATATTATATAATGGCAAGGGTGGTATATCCACCTGACATGACTTTTGGCCATTAAGATTTGTGGCTTTGCCTTCGTAGGACTTGGCTTAAGTATAATGGTGAATATCTGTTTTAAGTCATTTAACAAAATACTGCTCGAATTTTTCTTTTACTACTTAAGTTTATTATGTAATAGGTAGTTATCACTAGGAGGGTAGTGTGTGGGGAGTTATCCATCTCACTCCTTTTAATCTCTCACTCTCTCTGACTTCAGAGAGTTGGGCAACACTGTTTCACCAGTAAGCAAGGAAGCACAGTGGGAGTGTTAATACCGGACACATAATTTATAAATTTAAAGTGGAATAAAGAGTTGTATTGTTGTTAACTTTGAGTTATCATTGTGAACTACTCCCTGTATATATAATATTATAACTATGTGATAGTACTTTACATGTATATAGTTTAATTAGAGTTTTGAACAATGAAGCACTAATAATTAAAAAGCAGGAATAATTTCACTGTGTTATATTCACTATAATATGAATTTAATTTATACTTCAGTCTAAGTAACTCGTGGCCGGCTATGCTAACACCAAAAATTGAAAAAGTAACATTTACTGTATTTCGTTTAATACAAAATAAATTGAACCTATACTGTAGCCTCAGCAACATGTGGTAGGTTATGCCACCGTCCATAAATTTCAATAAGTCTGCTTACTCTCGCCGAAACCTAAAATCGTCCCCTCCTGTCCTCGCGCATCCCTTGTCCTGCCGGTTTACCTCGAGTGCCCACCGGGTGGGCTAGCTAGTTTAACAGAGTGTCTTAAATTAAATAGTTCGCAGTGTCGATACGAGTTCTACTGAGTGCGCGAAATAAACGTTTTATTTGAACCTAGTTTTTTGAGCATTAAGTACTGTAATAATGGCTTCTCACCAATCTTATTGCTCTGTTTCTGTCCAAGTTTATTCGAATTTAGGTTAGACTGTCGTATAATAATTATCTCAGGTAGGGTTCCAGTATTTGCCTTTCAAGTTTGATTATATTAGTTACAAAAAAAACATACATTATTGCTTTTTTCCTAGTAACAACTGCATTTTGAAATTTTTATTTGATACTACAGGTGAAATTTTAGTATATATTCAATAGTAAGGCACAAAAAGTTTCAGAGGTGGTACTCAAATAATTATCTGTAATTATTTTTATAAAATTCCGTCATAAATAATGCTTAAGATTTTTATGTCATTTATAGAATTAATGCTGTTGGAATTTTGTTTAATATGGATTATTTCCAAAACATTACTCACCTTATCGTTTTTTTCCTTTGCGAGAATTTTAGTTTGGTCATAGTTAAATGCATGTCCTGTTTGTTGTCTATGATGTGAGAGTGCTGTTACATCTGTTTTGGAGTATTTGTGAACTTGTAATCTTTTGCAGATATTGTTTACTCTGGCCAATGAATGTGTACTGGAGCAATCTTGGCAAGGAATTTGATACACTGTATGTGTTTGCTTGTGTTTATTTATTTTTGGTTTAATTTTTGAGAAAAATATCTTGTTGGTGTCAATCAGTTTGTTGGAAATTGATCTTTTTTCCTTTTGTGTTATTTTGTTTATTTCTTCTGAGAGACCATTCACGTAGGGAAGCGAAATATAAGTATTGGATTTTTTAATTAGTTTGGGAGTTATTCGTGAAATTTACTGTTCCAACTCTTACTCTGTGGAATCTACTCATTTCTTTGTAAATTAAATCAACTGTTTCCAAATAATTCCATAATATATTAGAATTTCCATTTTTTTAATATATTGTGAAGTTATCTGAAAACAGTTGGTGTCATTTACAAAGAAATAAATATTCATAAATATTAAATATGATCAATATTTAACGCCTGTCCCTCGTAGACATACTTCCGAGTAAACATATTGATCACGGTGCCGATTGACCCCCGTATAACACATTTTTGCTGTTATCTGCATGATTTATGACCGATGACAAAAAACGCGGTACATTTCAACAACTTCAAAGGAGTTACCAGACTTATTGAAATTTATGGACGGTGGTTATGCTATTAAATTGTAGCTTATATGAAACGTTTGAAAGTATGACATCTATTGAATACTTACTCAATCCAGTCAACACATGTCGCTATATGTTAGAATCGCTTGGAGCTAACAGATAAAGACAAATAATTTGCAATAAAATAATATTGCGATCATAAATTAAGATGTGAGCTATCCTATCTTTCAAGTTGGATCAAACAGCACACGGTGTACAAATTTGATTGAAATCGATTAAGAAGTTTAGGAGTCCATTGCGGACAAACATGTGACACGAAATTTATATGTATTAAGATTATTATCTATTAATACTTGAACAACATCAACAATAGATATTTTTTATAATTTCATTGTCCCTATAACATTTAATTCCATAATATTAGTTATTATAATAATTGTTTATAGTAACAGTACAGTTATTAAACACAACTCATAAATCGCTTCCTTTACTTGTGAAAGCATAAGAAACAACAGTTACGTTATTAGAGGTGCTTGGTTAACTTTCATCTCCATCTCTATTATTCTATTACCTACCAATGAATGAAGCACAATAAAGAACTAACAATCATTATTAATATATTGTTGATAATCAAAAGTCCATTTTTCAATTATAATCAATACATACTTAGCCCTTTGGGCTTTTCATAGTTAAACGTGGCAATATCGAATGTTTTCAAATAGTAAATTTGGAAAAATATGGCGACGTCTATTGACAGCGATTTACTTTACACCTGTGCGTTTTTTTTTTCGTGCGTAATAGTCATCATTACATTGATACCGACTGTGTGTTATTGACTGATTACAAGGGGGGTCGTAGGTAAATATCCATTACCGTTGTTTAGTATTATTGTACAATGATAAACACTGAATATTAATTATACGAGACCTCGAAGAGATGGAAATAATGAAGTGGCAAGTCTTTTATATTCTAAAACAATACCGTAAAACACGAGGAGAGTTCGATAGATAAAAGTTTGTACACAGATTATATTGCGTAACTATATAATACATAACCATTCAAAAAAAAAAGATTATTATTTCATTTTTTGTAAAAACATATCCTTGACTAATAATAATTTAAACCTACAAAAGGTTATTTCAGATGTGACTTATTAGTGTTTCGATCATTTATTTCTGAAAGGAATTTGGTTATATAAACATTCTTATATATATTATGCAGTCGTCATGTTTACAAAAAGGAAATTTCAACACATTTTCCATTTTCGTCTCTAAAGTATCCTTCTGGGCAGGGCAAGGAAAATTGTGGAACATCTAAGATATTAACTCCGGAAACTAAATCAATGTTTATAGTGCCGTCTTCCACTGTGTGCACTGATTTTTGAACAGGTGAATCTGGTGAGAAAATTATCAAAATCAGTAAATATCTAATACATTAACAAATAATATAACTTTCAAGGATAAAGAGAGACATTTATCAATCAATAATTAAACAAACTGGTAGAGAAAGTTGGAAACTCTCAGTTAAAGCCTTAGTAAAAGGTATGGCAACAGCGCTTTATTTTAAATGGTTATATAAACCACTGTCATTATTTGTATGTCGCTTTTCAGCTCTTTTCATCACTGATGATGATTAACAAATATCACTTTGGAAGTTATTAAAAAAAACAAAAATTTAACCCTATTATTAGTTTACATTTTAAAACCCATCACGCACCCTTCTCTCTGGGAGTGTAGATGTATCCCTAAAAAGGCAAAGTGTACCTACATTTTTGTTGAAGTTAAACTAATTCCGATGTAAAAAATCCTTCTCTTTATTGACTTTTTCTTAAAATAAATATTTAAAAACTGATAAATAAAGCGTCAAGACCAATTTTCCACCTCATTTTATCCATTTAATTACTTTTCAAAAGTTTTATTTGAATTTTTAATATTATAAAATCTTACTTCTTTGGGACAAAAGTCGTACAACAGCTTTTTGTCTATCAATTACACCTTCTTTAACAGCCAAACAGCATGTTGCTTTCACTTCATCTTCATCTATCTCAAGTATTTCGCATCCAGGCGGTGAACACCAAACTTGAAAGATTAACGCTAACAGAACTATAACTGTCCTCATGTTTCTGTTTACTATTATCTTGACGAAATTTTTAACAATTGATCAAAATTTCGTATCTGTCCGTGTAATTTTTCTAAATCCGGCTTTATATCCTCAATTTTGCATTGTAAAATCTCCGCTGAATAGCAATAATTTTTAAACAAAGAGTAATAATAGAATTGATTTGTTGGTAGGCGTTTTACTACCAGTAGGCGTTGATGCCAAAAATACCTATTGTGCTGCTTATTGGAAGTTTTAATAGTGCAGTAACTGAAGACCTGAAAATAGGCAAACCTATCAATATATTTGTCCAATAATTTTTTTTGGCTTGATTTGTAGGTCTTGACAGGTACTTCAAAGGGAGAAAAAGTTCTCCAAGATTGCCCCTTAGCTAAGGGCCGAAAATGGCAAAATGGCCCCTAACACCCCCCAAAAAACGGTTTCCCGCCATTATCTCCCAAAATATGCAATTTGGAAAATTTTTGTTTAGGTAAAAAGTGAAGGTCGTTAAATTATCTACAAAAATGGTTCCTATCATTTTTTTCCAGAATGCAATAGTTTTCGAGATAATCGTATCCAAATGTCCCCTCGCTTACGCGGCTGCACTATCTCTATAAATGCTACCGTCTATAAAATTAACTTGTAAACCGGCGGACAAATTCTTCCATAACTCGGTCAAAAATCAATATTTTCCGATGCTTTAAAGTTTATTATAATGGGAATATCCGTAGGTATCACCGTTCTTGCCCGTCGAGGACATTGCAAAAAGTGGCCAATGTTATTTTTCCCCAATATTTTGGCCTCTTCCATTAAATCATTAACATTTTATTTATTTTAAATGGTTTATTATCCCTTGTTTTTTCAAATGGGGTCTGGGGAGGTCCTCAACCTCCATTCTTTTATTTACATACTGCTCCCGTGAATCCCCTTCAATTTTTAAGCATTGTCCAACCATAGAACTGAATAAAGAGCGGCTTAACTCGACTCAAGTCTCGATTATCCGATTTTTCGTGATATATAACTGACAGCTGACAGAAAAACCAAATAAACGTCATGAAAAAATGATAGAAATAAGTTTGTTTATATGAAATGCGATGTAGGAAAATAAGAACCGAAGATAAATATAAAATATTAAAAAAGGAATTTTAAGTTTGAAAAGTTTTTACAATTAGTGACATTCAGCGTTAATATGTACAATGCTACAGTTTTTAAAGAAAGGCAACAAAACTGGTATGTAGGTTACTGTTTATTTATACAATTAGTTACGAATACGTTAATTTTAGGTCATCAAAAACATTTGCCTACTATACTTCCTCATCTTTCAACAACAGGTAGTTTAAATTTACATGAAAATTTACCGGACACACCTAAAGATAATTGTGAGAAAAACACGTTATTACCATTATCTTCTTTTGATGATGAGGGATTATTTGACATTGGTAAGTTTATAAAAACATAATTTTCCTAATCGTTTTAACTTGATTAGTGGTAGAGACTCGGGTAGAGATAAATAAAAGTTTTAAATATTTTAATAATGATTCCAATTATAAATGTGTGCAAAGAATTTGTTTTTTAGGAGAATATGATTCCACCAAGGAACAGTCTAGGCTAACAAAAACACTTGAAGAAATGTTATCTGATAAAAGTGCTCTTGAATATTACATTCGCTATATGGAGTCACGAAATGCATCGGATTATATTCACTGTTGGCTAGATATACAAACATTTAAAACAATGTCAAAAAATTACCACGACTCACAAAATTCCAAACTTCTTACTCCTTATTCTCATGGGATACATAATCAAGGTGATCATGACAGTTTGTCAGTTAGTACAGATTGTGATTCATACACAGCTGATTCAAATAGTCTCTATGACTATTCAGCAACTACTTTATCTGAAGGAAAAGCTCCTCATGATAACACTTGTGATAAAGAAAGTGATGATTATAATTTTAATGAAAAGAAAAATTTACAAAATGTAGTTGATAAGGCTTTAACAATCTTTAAAAAATATATTGCACAAGAGGCATTATGTCATATAAAATGTACAGAGGAGATAAGAAAGGAAATCATGGAGAATATTTGTATTACTGAGAAAGTGATGTCGGTTAATTGTTTTGATTCTATACAGAATCTTGTTTACAATATAATGCAAGAGGATTATTTCACTACATTTTTAGGATCTGATTACTTTTGTAAATATCAAATTGACTTATTAACTAGTGGAAATGTCGTTATGGATGACATTCTATATAATGAAACAGCTCTGTTCTATTTTATGGAATTCTTAGAACAAGAAAATCAACGGTGCCTACTAGAATTTTGGATAGCGGCTTCAAATTTTCAGCAGCAACTACATGATCAAAAAGATTTTTTTGATCCCGTTGAAGCACAAACTGATGCTGTGGTGCTATATGATAAATATTTTTCTTTACAAGCACATTGTCCCTTGGGTTTTAGTGATAAAGTGAGATTGGCGGTTGAACAAAGTATTTGTGGGGAAAATGGTTTGATGCTTGATTGCTTCCACCTACCATTAAAAATAGTTGAAAAAGTTCTTGAACAAAACCACTTAAAGTCATTCCTAGGTTCGCAGTTATTCTATAAATACCTGTCTGATTTAATAAACACTGTCGATTATTCAAATATAGAAAGATATCGTAATGCATCATCAGATTGTAGTAGTGAAAGAAGTTTTAGTCAAAGCACATTCTTAGCTCTAGAAATACCTGGTGGTAAACGAAACGAAAAGGGCAACGACATGACAATAGATACCAGAGAATTATATGATCCTGATGCTCTCTGGAAAAGAAAAAAGTGTTATAGACTTTCCTTAGGTCGTGTTAGTGAATTAGGAAAATACGAAACTGATTTTGAGCCCGAACCAGACAGAAGACAATTTAAATTAAAAGATTTATTTAGAAAAGTTATAAGTTTAGATGATGAAGATAAGAAGAGAGAAGAAATGGCATGGCAGGTAGCTGAGATGATAGTTAAAGATATTACAAATGTTACATTAAGACAGCAAGATAATTAATTAGTTATATTACAATAAATTGATTGTTTATCTTTTTATACAAACAAAAGATACAGGGGGTGGAATGGTAATATCCATTAGTAAACATATTGTAGATATTTTTAGAATTCTCACAGGCCTGGAAAAGTTATACTATCATTAGGAAAAGGAGCTTCTTAAACAGCAATTTGAAGAAATAAATGATCTTTGTAAGGTAGTATACAGGGTGTCCCACGACGAGTTAAAACTATCTGTATATGGCAAAATACTTATAGTAAAATCATGAAAATTTCTACGTTTGGGTATCCTCGTAAAAAAATAATTTACAAGGGTCTGCAACGGTCAAATTTTTTACAAAAAAATCAATAGCTCACAAAGTATGCATTTTTCCAAAAAAGTTTTCATACAAAACTATACTAAAATTTTATGTAAATTTCAAAAATGTATTAATATACTGGGTGTTCTATTCAAAATAACAAAGTTGCAGTCGACTTCTGGTAGAACCGGAAATCTGCCATCTTTGAAAATATTTTAGTTGAAAAGATCGCATCCGAAAACCGAAACGTAGAAATTTTCATGATTTTACTATAAGTATTTTGCCATATACAGATAGTTTTAACTCATCGTGGAATACCCTGTATAGTCAAATGCAGTCTTATCATGCGGGTCATACGATTCGACAAACAAACAAAGACATACGTACCGTTTTTGTTTTCTTTTATTGCGTTTAATCATAACTTCCAAATAAAATCCGTAAGACAGACTTATGCAATTTTGACGGGAGAAAAAAGGTTAGTTTTCTGCGATTCTAAAAACTCTTTCGCCAGTGAAGTTTTTATTTAAATGTCAGTTCACAAAACAGTCTAACCTATAGAAGTGAAAGTCCAATAGGATTACCTAGAATGAAAAAATGAGGTGTCAAACCCATCCACCTGAAGCGCTAGTTGCAATTGAGTTGTCGAAATAGGCAAAGCAGATGAGGCCGAAAAACAGACTAAGGAAAGAAGAATTTTAGCGATCGCAGTGGATGGGTTCAGAACTATTTCATAGTACTTTTTTAATGGAAGTTTGTTTTTTGAATGACTAATGCCCGATTTCACTAACCATTTCCGAGTCAGGTAATACCTGAAACGAATTTAGGAATTCCTAAATGCAATTTACATTTCACCACGCGCTAAGTAATGCCTAAGAGTGATAATATTACGTATTTCCCATCACTTTTTGATCAATCCTGAAAGGATTGTAGGAACAGCTTTGCGAGTGAGGCCCCTTTTTGTCCCAATAACAATATATTGTGGTTCAAAATATCTGTTGCAAACTTTGTAGGATTTATAAATCTGTTCAGCGCTTAATTCCTTTAGTTTTGGATTGCGAATAAAGGCAACCCATTCATTCAACATCAAAGGGTCATGTTTGGGAAACTATGTCGTTTTGATGTAATGTCTGTACACCCAGGAACGCAACACTTCACACCAACCATTATAAATATTATGAATTATCACACTTGATAAGACTTACAGTACCTAATTAAAACACAAATAACGGCAGCAAATGGCAAGGAAAAAATCTATAAAAGACAATGGTGACAACAACTATATGACAACTTTGAATTTTAAAATCTTTTCTTCTTTTTGTGATAAAGGCCTTAGCTGCCAGGCCTGTTTCGAAGACTCAATTGCAACTAGCGCTTCAGGTGGATGGGTTTGAAACCTCATTTTTGTATTCAAGGTCATCCTATAAACTTTCACTTCTATAGGTTAGACTGTTTTGTGTGTCAGTTATGTCACTTTGACAATTCAAAGTGACAATATGAATAATAAGAATCAATTTTCCGTTATTTTGCATTCTCAAGCAAAAAAAATGGTGCTTAATCTGATAAATTATTTCGAGAATAAATGGAAATTCGTCAACCAGTGTGCAGGAAACATCAACCATCATTATATACTCCGGGTATATTTGTAATCTGACATTTTGGTGACCTTTGAACTTGCACGATAAGACCGCTTTTGACTATAGCTAACGAATCACTACAAAGAATTGTGTAAAATCAATAGAGGTTGGTTTCAAATATTGTTAGAACCAATAAACTGGGGTATTTTTAGAACCCAAAACACTGAAATGTATTAAATTACTAAATTTCATAAAATTTTCTTCACAGTAAGCAAACTCATTTATTTAAAATTGTGTGCCATATGAAATATACTTAAATTACAGTTTTCCTCTGCATCCTAAATTTTATAAATTCATTTTTTTATTCTACAATCCATATATTGTGTAATGTTCAGTGTTGTACATATTTCCTAAACAATTTGCTATGCTTATTTGTAAAAATGAATATCTCAGCACATATTTATTTATAAATAATGAAAAGATTCCCTTATTTACTGTAGTTAACTATAGCTTGGTAAGTTTATCTGAAGCTACAGGGAATCGGTAAAAGGCGATGCATATATGTCATAAACGTATAAATGGCGTACGGTATCTATTTTACCAAGTAAAACTGAAAAATCAAAGGTAACTGACAATACCAACGCCACTGGATGGATCAATATCAGTCAATTTAGGAAGTGAGAGGGAAGAACACACGCACGCGCTTGCCAATAAGAAGTCAGCTTTCGATAAAAATCACCAATTATGTAAATCGGAGGAAATGGTAATTATGGTTTTCGTACAAGAGCTTGAAGAAGCCCATAACAAATTTGGAAAAGTGTCATCTTTTAATATTCATAAATTGAAAAAATAATGTTAATAGAAAGAATCCAAGGAAACAAGCACATTAAAGAGTTAACGTTCAATCATATTTTTGATATTGTTAATAATAAAAAGTCCCTTTTCTTATTATTATCACTACATATTTAGCAATTTAGCTTTTCCATAGTTAAACGTGGCAATATCGGCATCAGATAAACTTGCCAAAGTATACACCTGCAAATACGACTTTTTAGATTGATAATCAATACAGTGAGATTCAGTAAAAATGTCCATAAAATTTTGCAGTTTTCCGAGATACAGTGCTTAAATTATAGATAAAACAATCTGAATTCACTAAAATTTGTAATCCTCACGCAAAAAAAAAGTAAAAACATTAAAATATGCAAAAATATTGAAAAATTCAAAATCCAAATTTAGAGTCTAGAATCTACGTTCATTTACGATAAGTTTGCAATAACAAAACATGACAGATGTTTTTTCCAGTTGTTGGCATAAAATTACGTTGATAAAGGTGAGATTATACAGCAAATAAAATAAAATAAGGAACTAATTAAAATAAGTTAAGAAATAAGGACAAAAAAACATTGATTATAAGAGATGAATAAAATAAAAATTAGAAGTAAGAGTAAACCAATCAAATTGCAGATTTTTTGACAATAACTTTGTTTGTGTTTTGTGCAAGCTTAGTGAATTCCACTTTTTGTTTTGGCAACATTTTTGTTTTGGCTCAATGAGGGGTGAGAATGTTGTGTATGTGAAAGTTTTTCGTTTGAGCTATTTTGAATATCAAAAATGTCGTGGGCTCATGATCAAGTACTTCGTTAGGTTACATGAAGAATAATTGGAACCTCAGAACATTTAGAACAGAAATATCTGGGTCATGCGCATTATCGGTTTCCAAACAAATTAAAATAAAATAAAACAAAAAGATAAAAGTTGGCCATCTTTTGTACTAATTCTTATTTACTATTTTATCTTATTTCTTGTATAAACGCTTTCATAGAGATGCTTATGTTCATCTTTATTATTTTAATTTATTTTATTTGCTGTATAATCTCACCTTAAGTTGTTTATTGTATAAGATTACATTCAACTCATAAATAAGAGCAGAAATTATAAAATTTTGATGATTAAATACATAAATTTCAAGATGTCCAAGTTTGAAACCCTGAAGGCGGATTCATGCAACGTTCATTATCATTACATTTTCATTATATTATAACTACATTTACATTAGAAAAAGTTAATTACTATAGTTTCCTATATGATATTCATGCAACCACATCATTGAATTTCAATTACACTACTGCACTAAGAAGTTGGTCTACTTTTAACTATAAATTATAATTACATTATATTCTTAGTGCAAACCATAGAGAAATATAATATAATGTCTATGGTAAAATCCATGAAATCGCATGCGCCATAAATGTTACAGCTGTCGTTCCGAGGTCTCCTTCTATTTCAAGCAGCCACTAATACTTTCAAAAGTAGTGAAACTGATTTATTCCAACACGTTTTTGCTGAGAGAACCTCATAACTTCTAAATAATTGCAAATAACTGACCTAGCACAACCACAAACGATTCAAATGATATGCCGTTTATCAATTGCCAGTCTTGTCAGTTCATAATGAATTCGTTCCATGAACTGGTTTGATTAGGCAGTGATAATGTAATTTATGTGTAGTTATAATGTAATGAAAATGTAATTATAATGCACGTTGCATGAATCGGCCTTAAGTTCCACTGAAAAATGTTATCTTCATGTACATGTTGATTTGCATCGTTATTGCAGTATTAAGTAATAATGTATTTATTAAAAACTTACATCTATCGCAGAAGTAATAGGAATTAGCGGTCCACCGTTATCTCGTTCTCTTTCAAAATATGATATTAGGGATGCTTCCATCTCCTTGCAACCACCTGATAAAGACTCATGCATTGTGACGCAGTGTTCGATACTCTCTTTTAAATAGTTATGAAAATAACAGATAATATCTTACACAGTAAATAACAAACTATAAAATGCGAATGAAAACGACAATCCAACACAAGAAATTCTGATAAAATTGTCTGATTTTCACAGAATAAATCTGGCAACCTCGGGCACGGCAGCCAACTTTTGGACCGTGGATTCCCCCGTTCTATGATTAATTGACGACAGCATAAAAAAATCGTCGATATAATGGTTTTAGGGGAGAGTTCATATTTAAAAAAATCAATACACTGCTTTAGTTTTATTTAAAAAATTCAGATTATTAAGATTTTTCAATAAAATAAAACATTAAAATACTGCAATCGGCCATTTTGACTGAAAGACCAATCACAGCGCATGACGTCACGCTTAGGTAAACTCCGCTGTCAATGTTAATACTCAATACACTCATTTACTGTGTTTTGTTGTTGTGAATACTACTGATTACGCATTTGGATTGATCTTATTATTTCACGTGTCGTCTCCACTCTACTATAACAATGAAACCAAGCTTTGTTAAGGCAAATAGCTCAAATTTGCCCAGGATTGATGTAATGATGTTGGGCGATTTCCTCGCAACATATCAAGAATTTTGCTCGTCTAAGTTTAGAAACGTGAAAACTTCCTTGTAAGTAAATTTTGTATTTATCTTTAATACCCTTATAGATACAACCAACTTAGATATAATCAAACCAGTTTCAAGTTCAGGCGAGTTTATTTAACTTTCATAAGTTGGCATATATAATTTATGGGGCATACATCCTGGTTTCATTCGTACTATCGTACTTGTGATACTGACCCCATCACAAGATACGGCATATAATTTTCCATATCATTTGACAACTGCAAAAAGAAAAGTAAATGATTAAAATTGATAATGAGAATTATAGACAAGACCAAAACAAACATAACCTCAATAAATTCTTCTTCTTCTTTATCATTTATTACCTCAATAAATTAGTTATTCCATAGCCTCAATATTTCAACTATTTCACGTCAAACAAACGTTTTAAGTTTGAGAAATATAAATATAATATGATAACAACGTCGTTCGGGTTTCGCCTTGCGAGCTGCAACCACTTAGCTCTTATTATTTTCTTGTTTGGAACATGTACAAACACTTTCTTGGATGTTCTTCTTATTGATATGTTTTTTTTTTACACTGCGGTACTGTACACCACTTATAAACTTTGAAATTCATTTTGATGACACGAATTAATTTAATGTTTTGTTTACCCTCTTCGCTACGCATAGACATAATGACATGTTTACCTATGTGACACCTGAGAGCTGTTTTCGCGCACTATTTAAAAAATATCAGTAAAATGGCTTCAAACTTCGTTAAACTCAAGTTTATTACCGAAATGAAGGTTTTTTCGTAAATAGTGAATGTGTACCCACATGACAGAAGAGTATTTCAAAATCTATCGTCACGCCTATTCCATTATTTAGATTTTGTTCAGTGGCTGCAATTCTTACTACAAATGTCAAAATCGCAAACTTATCGTACCTAAATGACTTTTAGGACATTCTAAGGGCCGGTTTTACAATAGAGATTTATACTAGGTATAGTTATACTGGGTATAAAGTTATACCAAAATTTATACCTAGAATAAAATTAGTTGGTTTTACGATCGTTTTTTACACCGGTATAGCAATTCTTACTCCAAGAAATGTATCAACCTGAATTTCCATTTTTTAAAAATAATCCTATTGATTTTTCTTTTTATTTGGCGACAGAGCTTCGTGTACTGCTCTCACTGCTTCAAATCTTTTTATTGATAATTATTTTTTTGTTTTTGTTTAAAATTATCATAAATTAGAAAAATCATCAGCTTCGCTCTCTTATTATTGCTGAAGACGGTGCAATTATTTTATACTTTGTATATAATATGTAAATAATGTGTACAATATAATTCAATTATTTAAAGTTATCATTGTAATATAATATGAATAATAATTTATATTTGTATAAAAAGGCAATTATAATTTTGAATTAATAATTTAAAAATAAATAATTTAACACGTTTCGTTATTTTCCAAAATAAACGAACCCCTTTTTAAAATGTTATCGTACGCACATGGTAAGTGAAAATGTTCACTAATTAAGTAATTAAAAACCCCATTCAAAAGTATTCATAGTATTATTTAAATTCCATTTCCTAAGATTTGGAAAATCGAAATATTAATATTTCAGACAATACCAACGGCACTTTCCATTTTAATTTATAAATTTGACATTGTTAAATATTGTTCGAATAAAAGTTTTGACGTTACAAACTACTCCTGTCAGATGAATAATGAAAAAATTGTCATTTAGACATGATTTAGACTTCGTTGTTGATGTTGCCACGGTAGGTAACTTTAAAACACGCGCGTGAAGGTTAGGTAAGGCGTGCTTTAAATAGGTAAAATGGTTCACCAATAAAAAAATGTTTTTTAGTTTCTTTTTTTTTTCCTTTCTTTCTCCCTGATAAAACGGGGAATTTAAGAATGACAATAAAGCGATATATACAACCAATGTAAATTTATATGAAATTTTAGGTACAAATTGTATTATTTATTGTATAAAAAATGAAATGATATGAAAATTGTATTGTTCATGTATGACACTTACATTTTTGCTCAATAAAATTCATCTTCTTCACTGGAACTTTCATATTGTGGCTGAGTGCCTGTAACATTACATGTTAATGGCACATTCGTCTTTTTTGCTTAAATTCGTCCGGTACGTCCAAAAAACCGGAAACCGGCAGATTTTGTATTTTTAGTACAAGTTCGCGACCCTATAACTCGGCGGCGCCAAGGACATATCGTCAGATTAGTTAGACACTAAAATCAACCCCCAATATCTTAATCTGACGCGCTCGAGTATTTCAGACTATCGATTTCTATTACTAATCTGATCGTCTATCCTAGGTGCGCGTCACTACATATATAGAGCTAATACTTTCCAATTCTATTAGGTCCAAGTATGGGTCCAAGGTATCTCTCATATCTTCAACTGCCACGCTCGAGTATTCCCGAAAAATCCCCTATTCGCCTCCCTAATGGTAAAATTCACGGACTTAACTTATATAGAGTAGAGTTTTCCGAAAAAGCAGTTCCAAAAAAACCGTTTCGAAAATATACTCGCATCCCATTCCTATATATTATTATTTTTAGCACATCGAGCTGTAGGTCTATTGCATAAATATATCATTGTTAGCAGTTAATTTTTTGTTTTTTGAACTGAAAATAATGAATCAAGGTTGCTGGAAAGTTGATGATAATGATGAAGGTAAGCATCCATTTTACAAACAATACCTATATTATACTAACAATAGTTTCATTTCATATATATGTTATAATAATAGTGTCAATTCATTAGATAAACAAAAATGTATTATTAGCAGGTGCCGGTAGATATTTTTAAAATGTGTTTCCTAGTTGATCGAAAGGTATATACTGTCCAAAAAGACTTCTTGTAATATGAAATTCCTAGCAATGATATATTTGTTGTTGAAAATAATGATAATGATCAAATTTAGTTTGGTGCCAAAATTTTCGGTTCAGCATGAACTCCTACAAACTGATGAATTATTGGACAGAAGTAACTAATGTTAATGTGATGACCCTGAATTGTATTACAAATTTTATG
>CAJUYI010000805.1:18433-50331 GCA_910591695.1 Galerucella pusilla
TAGTTATAAGAGTAAACGAGGGATTGCACCATACCAAAAGTTTATCTAATCTAACTATTAAATTGTGTATAGGTACTTACAATATCATCTGTTTCATATGGTTTAATTTCTGCTTGGTATCATATATACAGGGTTTCCTCATATCAATGTTTGTTATTATTATTCACTTTTAAATATTATAATATACACTTTTAGTTCGTCGAGCCAAATCAGATCGACATCACAATTTCTCGAAAAAACTTTATAACAAGTTGTACTCTTCAAAAAACACTGGTTCTAAAGGTATCTTACTTCCAGGGTGGTTTCACTAAGATTTTCAACATTCTTCTATCCACAATTAAATAACGCATTTCGCGGTATTATTCTGAATTCGTGTTTCTTGACATTTTTCATCTTTAGTCGAACCACCCTTTTCTACTTTAACACTGCACCTTTACGTACGAGTCTCAGTTGACGAATTATTTTAAAAATGTGTAATTGACAGCACCATTGTTGATATGTTTTTTTTGTGCATTTTATTAATACATTGTAGGTTTGTAAACTGTAGTTTTAACATGTGGTCCCAAGCAAAGAGACATAACCTCAAACCTGAATTATGGGCAGAGAGGTATGGGGAAAAAATACAGGCACAAAAGGTATTTTTTATTAACAGTTTATAGTATTTTCTTGAAATTGTTTATTAACCAATAAAGTTTTGGTAGTTACCGAGACCAATGTACATTTTTATACAGACGCTGCTATATTAATCAAAATATTAACAAATTAATATTATAATCGGCGACTGATGCAATGTCCATTTTAACATTCAAAATGATGAACAGTTTATTCTGATTCGATTTTGTTTTGTTTATTTATAAAAATCTCACCGTTTATCTATGGTAGATGGAAGTTTGTTGCAAATAAATAAATCTTTTATAAAAATTTCATAGTAGTAGGTAGAGAAGTTTGTGAAAAAATGGTTTTAGCAATTTTAAATGACTGTAGAGCACAGTGGCATGCCATGTATTTGTTCTTCGTGTCCTATAATAATTACTAAACAAAATTTGGAGAACAAATTAATACATTTGTATTTTAGCTATATACATCGATATTGAAAATGATTCAGACAATGAAGAAAACAAAGAATATTCAAAATGGTCAGAATTGCCCGATCTTTTATTAGAAGAAATTTTTTCTTATCTAGAAATAAGAGAAAAATACTATTCTAGTTTAGTTTGTCGTAATTGGTACAGAGCTTTCCACTTACCCTACGTTTGGAATCGATTTGTTTTAGAAGATAATACACTTACCAGAAGTAGATTTAATTATTATAGTGGATGGCAGGTAATTTTTAAGAAAAACGAAAAAATTATCCTAAAATTAAATATGTTCCAAATACCATGACTAAAAGTAACTATATTCAAGATTTTTATGTATTAGATGCATTTATTTTGTAAGGCACTACCTAATTCAATACTCGATTTTCAGTATGTCTTAGACCATGTCCGTTGTCAAGCGTGCCTTGCAGGATTTGGAAAAAATTTCAAACATTTGACCATAAAACCAATGTTGAATTTTTATAATCTTTATGAATTTATGAATATGGTTTCCTGGTATACAGAACAAAGGGAACAAAAAGAAAATGTCGAACTTGGTGTGGGGAGTAATATAAGATTTTTCAAGTTTACTTTTCCATGTAACATGACGACAACCAGAGATGATTCCGAACGAATTCGATTATTTGGAACTGGTGGTAAGCTAGTTACACTGAATGCTTGTATGTATGCTTAGTTGCCTATCTACCATAAAATATACTGACTGGAATTCTCATTTTCTATGAATGCTTGGTTGCCTATAATAAATACAGATGAAAGTGTATGTTTAGTTGACTATCACAGGAATTCTCAATTCACACTAATTTAATATTTTCTTTTGATCCCATTTAGGCAAATTACTTCAGGCAATCAAAAGGTTAATGGGTAATTTGAAAAAACTGGAAAATTTACATTTGATTGATCTTATGCTCGATCCTAACGAAGCACAGTTTCTTTTAGATGAAGTATGTGAATCTCGTTGTTTGTCTCTACGAACGCTGTACCTTATAAACACCACCAAAGTACAATATGAACTTCTTCATGTTGGAGTATTTTTAAATCTAAAGGTAATCGAGCTGTAAAGACATAAAATTCACGCTCCGTCGTAAGATCATTTTTCATCTCTTTCTCTCTCCTATACCTTGTTTTTAAACTAAGATGGGTGATTTGAATTTAAGAATACCATATTATGGTATTTTTCGATATCAAAACTTTTCTTTACTTTTAGTTTGTGCTATCAATTTTTTTTTTCAATATCAATCAAATTTTTGTCATCAACACGACACAGAATATATATGTAAACAAAGATAAAACTAACAAAAACGTCAAAAACACATTGACCAAACATGTCTCCTAAACAAACATGAAATCAAAATTGACGTTTATACGATCGTCGATTTTTAGTGGCCTACGTTGATATATTACAGCTAATGCACATAATTAAGTGACGTTATGTACTACAAGTTGCATAGATGCAGTAATTCTTTAATATTAATTTTTTCGTGTTATTGATTGAGGTTTCTTAAATTTAGTTTAAAAACAGGGTAATAGGAAATACTTATTACAGCTCTTGATATTATACTTGTTTTTGCTTAAAAAATATATTTTTTATAGGAATTGCATATAAGTCCTCAAAATCTAGGAGATAACTTGGTAGAACTTCTAGGATATACCAAACTAAAGCACTTACATATCGTTCAAAATAGATATACTTCTGATAAGATTAACATAATGCCAGTATCTCCATGCAGTTGGAAAAAATGCCGCAAGGATAACAGTTCTTTAAGTGTACATTTGGAAGTGGAGAGTCTCAAGACAAAAACTATTATTTGGCAAGAATATGCTCCTGTTCGGTCGATAACCTATGATTCTCCGCATATTGGGGTAAGTACAAATATTTGAAGCAATGTTTTGGTCTAACCAAGGAACTCTCTACTGTACCTAACATTGTATTGTATTGTCTTTTCTTGTATTAAAGCTAAGGTGATAAGGTACTTGCATTCATAGTCCTAAGCTGATTAATATACCCGCAAGCGCACTTAACCTAATTAAATGGAAAAAAAAACCATCATTCCTTTCCTTGAGTGGTATTTATGTTGCATGTAGAAACTATTGGATATTTCTCGAGAAGGGGAAGGAAAACTATTATGAAAAATGGATAAGCGCTAGATACGTTGGTAAGACTGTCCCAGTACATTTTGTTGAAAATTATGCTTCCTGCTTCACCTAACCTCTTAAGACTGTGAAATAGAGAAAAGAGTCTAATTTATGGATTATACCTTGCTTAATGTGAACGTTACTTTAAATAAGTTGATAATTAATTGTAAATATTTTATTTTTTCACTTATTCAAGTCATTATAATGGGTAAAATATTTAAATGCTTATTTATAGTTAAAAATGGATGCATTGGTTACAGCCATAGATTTTTACAGTAAAGATTTAAGAATTTATGGTCACAAAAATATACCTAGATTTAACAAATCTAAATCATTTTCCGAAAGGGAGGATGAAAATCTGGTGATGTTAGTTCAACAGTGCACATATTTATCTACATTGGTAAGTTCAAAACAACTTAATTAAATTCCAATACATTTAAATGTCTTCATTTTGACCTACAACTTTATATAATTTTTATGTAATGCAGCATTTAATTTTTTAATAGAGACAATCTGTTTTTTTTTTACGTATAATTCTTGTTATTTTCCACACCGGCGAATGCTTTTCTCATAATGGAATTTTCCATACACGTATTATAGAATAGGCAACTTGCACTTATTTGAAATTTACTCGGCACTCTGTAGACAAAGAATACTTCATTCACACACACACACACAGAAGCGATTCTTCATAGAGAAATATCGCTTCTTTTTGGCATTTCCATAAGAAAAACATTAGGCAATTTTTAGCGAGATACTGATAATAAAAACCACAAAACAGACAAAAGTTTATGGATTACCTTTAATAAAAAAAAATGCTGTTCCCAAACGCTAGATGTCACTGTAAGTTTCTAAATCTACCTGGCCAACTAAAAATGTTTTTGAAACTAAATTTGACTTCACCAAACTGATTTAGTTCACGACCATGGAGCTCAGTTTGGTAAAGCTCCGCGATAAATGTTACTAGATTGTCTGTTTTAATCGAACAATAAACTGAATTTAACTCTTGGTTTATGTATTCCAGATAGTAACAGAGAGAATCTCAACATCAACAGTTTTGCTTTTAGCGTATTACGGAAAGAATTTAAGGTACTTATTTATTCGTGGAAACGCTGTGATAATCAAGACTGATTGGAAACAGAAACTCAATTGGACCGACGAATTTTATTTATGGCTAAAAACGAACAGCCGATCTTACGACCGAGTCGAAAAAGAAGTTTCCCAAATTTTGGGATACAAATGGAAATTTAAAACAGATAAGGAATTTAGGAGATTAGATATTAATTTACATGATTATTGATAATTGTTGATAAAAAAAAACGATTATTCCATGGAATTTTGTAATAGTTTGTAAATATATAAATATTTTATACGAATATGTATATTGTATGCTCAAAAGTACAAAATAGAGGATATCAATTAATAGAAACTTTCTTAATCCCATTGAAAAACGAAATAGTGACGTCTGCATATCTACTGGTTAGCCCCAAAGGTTAGCTCTGTCCGTTGAACGGCGTTAAATTGGTGGCGCTGCTGTAGCAGACGAACAAATTTGGAAAGAAAGCGCAAAAATTAATAGAGTTGGGTAGAGAAGTGAAAAGACTTGACTTACTTTTCACATGACATATTTTTTCCATTATCCTTCAAGTTTTATAAAATACAATACAATACTCATTTGTAAATTGAGAAAATATGAGAAACGACATAGCTAACCTAACCTTTTTAATAAAATACCAGTTCAATAAAAATATATATTATATTACGATTCATGTGAAGGTACATTAATGAACATCTGTGCATACATATGACCTAAAGACTTAATATTCCTCTGCATTATAATCCTCAAAGTATTAGTGTAAATATCCGGAGGTCTAGCTATTATTGGATCCCTCCAATGGACTCCGTTAGAATCACATCCGAATAAAGCTGGAGATGGAATGTGATCTCTCAAATAACACCAAACGCATTCCCTTAGAACAGCCACGATCTGAAAACGCATATTCCGTCAATTACGAGTAATATAACATATTGTAACTAAGAATGTATTCACCTCAAAGGATTTTAAATACGGTAAAACATCTCGAATACTAGACAGAGGAGGAGGAAGTAGCTGACCCAACGCCATTATATCGATCACTTGAATGGTGGTGTACATTAAATTTTTATAGTTGTCGGAATCGTCGTCTTTACTTTGTCCACCCATGCTCTTCCATTGGTTTATTAATGTGGCCGTTAAAGCTCTTATTAATACTGAACAGTAACAAACGGCCGGACGATAAACTGCTACAAAACTGAGTAAATCCCAAAGAAGGGGAGTGTTGGTGAACAATCTTCTTATAAATAGGTCTCTTTCCATTGTCACCTATGAAATTTTATTGTGTAGTAATATTTTATAATTTAATAAAACGAAAGATAAAACATTACAACATATACAGTACACTATTCGTAATTTAACTAAAGATGTAATCCGTGCTGGTTCATACTCCTTGTTTCACCGCACCACTATGTATTGGGAAAAGTAGAATTCGATAGATGGCGCTCTGAAATGTGAATGTCATCTTAACAACGAGTAAAACAAATAAGCCCTTTGATATTCAAGTGGTTTTATATTGCAGCTGCGTAAACTTAACAATGTGTTATATATTGGGTACACAATATTTATAAGTACATATTTACAAAACGTTAGAGAGAGACATCTTCTTCTTCGCGTAAGAAGCTTGCTTTCGGCAACCGTAAGAGAATGAGTTAGAGTTTATTTTGTTTTTGAATTGAAGAGCACAATTTTTGGTATTTGCGAGATGTTGCGTTTTTGGCTTTCGTTGTTAGGCGGGGAAAAGGAACGGTCGACCTAAGAACCCACATCTGGTGAAGCACAGTTGTCACGTTTAGAAGATTGAAATACAAATAAATGTGTTGGATTGTTTTCCAACAGCTGTTTTAGTTATTTTCAATGTGTTTTGTAAAACTTTTGCTTTTTCTTTGATTGTGCTTTAATATTTTGTGTTGTTAAACTAAATTTTGACTCCTGATATTCTTATTTTTGTAGTAATAGGTATGGTTGATATTTGTGAAAAGTACAACAAGCGTTCAATTAACTGTTTAATTTTAGGCCTGAATTCGTGTTTTTATTTTATTTTTGATATAATTATATCTACAAAAGTTGCAGGGAAGGTAGGTTTGTATTGAGTAATAATTTAAATCTTCAATATCGACTTATTTTCTCTTTGATCTGCAATGAAAACTAAAAATAGAATGAGATAACCTCTTCCATAATATATCTGATTATATAAGAATATTACCTCAGAAATGATGACAGTTGAGTTAAATAGAAAAACACAGTTTTAAACTTGTCACTGACACAAAAGTACGAATTTACGGTAATTACGTTGACTTGCATATAATTCAAAAACAATGCAAAACGAATTATTTTACTCGTTGCGACAGTTACAATTTTTTCCGTCAGAGGTCTCTTGAATTCTACTTCGCCCAATAGGACGAAGTGACATCACTGTCAATGTTTTACGGGCGATTTTAAGTAGCGCCCTCTTACCCGTAGAGGCGGAAGCTCATACGGTGGGCTGAATGCGGTGATGTAGATAGAGTTGCATAACCTAATAGTGATCTTTCTGCTACAATAGTTAAATAATAATATTTGAACAGCAACTAGGAGGTAGATGAAGAACAACAAAAGAAAGAACAGCACACTACTTCAGAAAAACTTACCTTTGAAAACTCCTCCTCTGGCCACGGTAATCCGTTATACATAACATCCGGACTTACAAACTGGACTAATAATAAAGATAAAAGTGTCATGCTATCCCATGACATATCGGTATACTTATTTTCTTCTGGTAACGCACAGCATGCTTTGATAGCATTTATTAGTTGGATAGTATTTTCTGCGATTACTTGAGAAGGAAGGGTTTCATATGTTACAGATTTTCGTTTCCCAGTTCCAATTATACCGCCGTTAAAAACAGTCGAGTGCTTTGTAAGTGGTATAGTTTTGCTCTAAAAATATAACTCTCGGTAATTGTTCAACGAATATGTTTAGTTGAAACAGCATTTATATAAAAATGGTGCTTTACTAAAAATTTTACACTTTCACAACCTCCTACAGCTGACCATACTATATCCAGCCAACCTGGGATGGAATAGAGACATGCAGTCAGGAAGGAGCGTTAGTGTGGTACAAAGACGGATCAACACATGTTTGCAAATGAATATCGTAAGATGGTATGGATGCCAAAAGATCCTTGTACCTTCAGATAGTCAGGCAGCATCTTTAGCATGTCCCCCAGATCAGTGCTGGGATTGCACACCATAGAATTCTACCCGTCGCTTTCTACAGTAGATAACTATTATTCCACTCGACAACAGCCAAAAATCTCACTCTGGACCAGTATTCTTGAATAAGTGAAGTGAATACTGATGTGAACGGTCCCTTCATGTTTTGACAAAAAAAAACGCATTCTCCAGCAATCAGTGTCCTCAACCGATGAAAGTAAAATTTACTGTATTTTGACAGTTTACTAAGCAAACGCCGAATGTTACTTTTAAAAAAGGAAGAAGAAATTACCTAACCCCAAAAAAATAAGATCTAAGTTTTTTGTCACATTATAACACACATGCGCATGTTTCACCAGTTCCTTTCACATCACACATCGCTTGCTGTTCATCAAGTGAAGAGTGATGTGAAAGATCCTTGCATCGAAAATACGAAACTGTCAAGTTTTCACGTGATGTGATGGTGGTCCTGGTTTCTGTCGACAATTCTTCATTTATTTCTTACATTACCATCGATCTGTAGCTTTTATGTAAAAATTTCATAGTTCTCATTGTGACTATACCACATTTTTTGTGATAATTCAAATTTTCGACGTGGGTTACCCTATAATAACTTTTATGAGGAGCACCTGTCTGCAGCCCTCTAATCCGATGTTGCCAGTTGCATTAGATTGTAGGCAACCAAGTTTACACGATGTGAAAGGAAACAGATATGAAGGAAATTGTATATATTTTTCGAATTGTAAGTTAATTCTGTTCTTTCCAATATATTATGCTAGGAGAACAATATTGAAGTAAATATGTAAATATCAGAAAATAAGAAATAGAAAACTAAAAAAAAACAAGAAAACCCAGACCCAAACCAGGTTGATCAAAGTGTAACTATGTATAAAAATATCAGAAAATAAGTAATAGAAAACTAAAAAAAAACAGGTCCAACCCCGGTTACGAACCTCTGGGTTTTGAGCTCAGTATGCTACCTACTGAGCTATTCTCCTCACATTCAGTTACATCGAATAGAATGTTAAAGGCTGCATTGACGCATGCGCACCTCAACATGCGGGGACAAAACAACTGGGCTGGCAACATCGGATTAGAGGGCTGCAGACAGGTGCTCCTCTTTTATGTTTCTTGTGTCAAAGCCAATTGCGACTTATTTTGCTATTTTTATTGTACCTTTTGTGTCAAATGTCATAAATTTGAAAATATAACCTATAAAATTATAGATATCTCGTAATCGTAGAAAATGACACGTCTTCACATGTAGAAAACGATAACTATCACTTTTGTCCGACAAGAAGAATAGAGTGAATAGTAGAATTCTATAGTGTGCAGAATCCCAGCACAGATCTAGACTGGTCTCGGACTGCCTACAAAAAGCAGTTAACCCTGGCAAACCATAAAAGAGTAACTTCTAAGTGGGTCTTGAGGCATAACGTATTGTAGGCAATGAAATGGCAGACACCCTACCAAAGTTAGGATCTAAAACGGCCATTCACTGAACCAATATTTGGAATATAAAAAAAATGCTGCACGTGGTTGTACATCTCGGTTGAAATAAAAACACTAGACAGGAACACAAAAAACTGCTGGTCAAAAAACCCTCTTGGTCGGTGACTGACGAAATATTAAATCAATCAGGGACCAGATAAGAGAAGTGACATTGCGCCCGAGCGATAGCAATGGCTGACAATAAAGTTCGAGTCTATGAGATATGCATACATCACGTGAAGTATATAAGAGAAAACATATATCCAAATTTTGTAAATAATGTTCATAATTGCAATATTAATATTTATATAAATAAATAAGATACAATATGGCATAAATTATTACCACTCAAGGATGGTAACTTGACTAACAGCTAGTCGTTAATAGAGACTTTTAGCTTGTCTTAAATTTCTCACGTATCCGTAACGAACTGCGCATGTGTAAACCCGTTACGTCCCAGCCGATACGATGCGTTCCGTGCTATTAGCATCATGTTACAGGTCTTCTTATTTGATATTGGTTTGGTTCAATTATAACCACAATATTTTTAATTTTTTTTTACTCTTATCAAATAACTGGGTTGTAATTTATGAATGTTAAACAAAAGTCTTTTTTACGGACCAGAGGACGACATTCACCTCCTGAGGGAGGTTGATGACCAAAAATACCTCCGAAGACCCCTGTCGATGGTCTAAAATAAAAAAAACTTTGAGGTTATACAATTAAAAAGAACGTAGAAACGATACGTTTTCTGCTAAAGAGGTTTTCTTGACAATTTCTATACGTCACCGTAACTCCAATACGGATACGGATACGTGTAAAAACTTATGACAAGCTAAAAGTGTCTAACGGCAATGATACTTTTTTGGTAATGGACGAGTTCTATACAAGGGAGTTGCTGCCAGCATAACGAACAAAAAAATACTGAAAAAGGTTAGTCGCATAAGAAAGTGGTTTTTCCGATCAATTTTTGGTTTTTCTTATATGTTTTGAGTCCCTTTACCACCCATGTTATACCCGAAAAGTTTGAAGTTGTATCCGAAAAGTTTGCAGGTATATTTAGTTTGGGGTATTTTACATCTTACAGTTGACGAAAAACTAATGACAGCTGTCAACACATATTTGTTTGGCTTTGTTTGCTTCTGGTAAATTGGATACTGATTGTAATTTTTATTCTACCTTTGTTTGTGATTTGTGAGACTATCACAAACAAAGGTAGAATAAAAATTAGTAACCAATATACCAGAAACACAAACAAAGCCAAACAAATATGTGTTGACAGATGTCATTAGTGTTTTGTCAACTGTAAGATGTAAAATACGCCAAACTAAATATACCTGCAAACGCCAAAAAAAATATACCTGCAAAAAACTTTTCGGATACAACTCCAAACTTTTCGGGTACAACATGGGAGGTAAGGGGACCCAAAACCAGTGCCGTGCGGTACTGTGAAGCAGGGAGGCGACTGCATCAGGCGGCATTACAAAAGGACGGAATTGGAGAGAGAACTAAAAAAACATTTGCGTCTGTTTTTTATTTAAAACTTTTTCCGATTTGTGTAAGCACAAACATCAGAAAATAATTTGTTATTATTTTAAAATATTCAAAATAAGGGACGGCAATTGGGAAAAATATCACCGCACGACTCTGCTCAAATATAAGAAAAACCAAAAATTGATCGGAAAAACCAAATCCTTATGCGACTAACCTTTTTCAGTATTTTTTTTATCGTTATGTTGGCAGCTATTGCCTTGTGTCCATTGTTTTTGTTACTTACATCCTTCAAAACAGTGTCAAAATGCGTTATTTAAAAGGGATGAGAAAAACAGTTTTTACTTACAATTTTTTTGTTTTGTTTCAGTAGCATTTTTTCACTGTCATTTTCCAGATCACTACTCTTAGCACCAAAAAGAATATTATCACAGCGGAATAAAGCTCTTTCTAAAAGCTCTCTAAGAGCTAACACCTTAGCAACTTTTGAGTATATACACAGTCTTTTAAGCATAGTATTCACTTTTTTATATCCTTTCAATTTTGATGCTGTACCTGTAAACAAATTTTCAATATAATTTTACCTTCTCATAAAATTTGTTGATAATCCTTACCGTCATCTTTGCAGCAAGCAAAGAAATAATTAACAGTTGATTGAGTTAGATTTAAAACTACTTCGATTGGTGGATTGTAAGCTGCATTCAAAGCAGGTACTTCCATGGTGTCCAATATATCGGCTATAACATGCATGTGCAAGATTTCATTGCTTAACAAAGCTGTTAGATTTGTTAGGTTGGCTTCCAATGATCTTGTTATTATTCGGGATTTGAGAATAGGAACTTTGTCACTTTTTTCCCATCTATAATAGTAAGTAAAGTATAAAAATTCACCTTATTGTTCACTTGATAAAGCTAGAGATAGTAAAAGAGACTCACCTTAACAGTTTCAACAGATTATTCCACATTTGTGACAAATCTAAATTTTCTTCATTAGATGTACAAAATTTTTGAATATTCCGATTCAAAATTTGTTCAAGTACCACAGAAAAATGCCCTCCTTTTTCTGAATATGGCAACGTCGTTTTATCGATAAGATCACTAGTTAAAAATTTCAACAGTAAAACCAATTGGTTATCAGTTGTAGATGATTTTAGCAAACACTGCATTACTGTTATTAACATGGAAGGATAGAGATGACCTAAAATTTTCCAAGCTGTTATTTACCCGAGGTACTATTTTTTAAACTCACCTAAAAGCATGACAATTTGTGCGGCAGTATCGCATACAATTTTTTCCGGGCTTAGAAGCATCTGCATTAATTCTGGAGTTTCTTTTGACAAAGATTTTACGAGACCAACTGAGTTATTGTGTCTAATTGACTCCTCCATTTCTTGCAATACCGTTGCTAAAATAAGTAAGATTAATTATGTAATAGTTTCTCAAAACATCAACTTACTAAGTAGATCTTTAGATTTTTCTATTATTTCATTTTTTATTTTATCATTCACTTTGATATTTTCTATTAAAATGCACTGAAGCATAAGTTTTACCAGCTGACTGCCACCATTTTCGCACCGGAGAATTAATGATGTCACAATTTCCTAAAAAAAAAAAAGAAAATTAAAAATTACCGCCTTTAGGTTAGAGGTTAGCTTAGTTTTCATCAAGGATTTCAATTATTTTAAGAATATAGATGTTCTGTACTTACTTCTAGAGCCTCCGGTGTTCCGAAATACTTACACCAGTTTTCCACAAAATAATACAGTCTTACAATAACATCCACAGTTACTAAAACAACAAACAATATCCACAGAACATTTTTACATCACAGTAAAAAAATACTCACGAAAATGTTTAATATCTATACAAATTGAAGAAAGTAATGTTGAAGACAAGTATACCAGTTGTAAAATATAAGGTACAGTTGCTTTTTTCTGCAGTCTTTGTATGTCATTGTCTTGCAATGTTTCCCTTAGACTCCACTAAAAATTTAACATTTGTATCAACTTATTTAACAATTATGTTAAGATCAACATTTACCACAAACGTATCCAAAATTGCTTTCCGAATGTCTTCTGCATGGCTACCAGCTAAATGTCCCAGAATACCAACAACTGACTTCAACTTTGGTGCATTACAACCTTGTTCGTATGATTTATTTTGACAAAAATCTTTTAGACCAACTGATAATACTCTAGTTATCACCGTATTGGGAAAGCAGCTACCAACATGAGCAACAACCCAATCAAAATGTGGTGAATGTTTTACAGATGTATCTACAAATATTTTATAATAAAAATACTTTAAAAATGTTTAACAATTACCCACCAAGTAGTGCACTAATACAAGCTTCTGTATTTGAATGAATTAAACTTGATAAACATTTTGTGTTGATATCCATCAAAGTTCTAGTTCCTCTACAGCTCATCCATAGCTGAAGAGTTTCATTTAAATCTGAAAACATATTAATCTAGTTTACAAAGAAAATCTTGTGATATTGATAAAAATTCCTACTTGTTGAAAAATGTGCTCTCCCTGAGTATTTACTAGAAATTTCTCCAAGTAATTCTAATGACCATGAACTTATAGTAGGCGCCCAAGCAACAGGATTATCAGCAATCAAAGTCGAAAGAACTGTGTGAATATCTGATATTATTAGTTCATCTTCTTCGGAAGAAACCGGCACTTTTCCTGTATTAATTTCAGTCTAAAAGTAAAGTTGGTAAATATGGTTATTATCCTTATGTTACTTATTTACCTCAAGTTCCTGTATATATTTTTTTGCGGCACCTTCAAAAACAATACAAAGGTACTCCAAAACAGCTATCTTAGTAGGAGGAAGGCATTTTAAGAGAATAAGGGCAGACTTTGTCAAATCAACTTGGTTGCATTGCTCTTTTTTAGTTACAGCTTTTAAGAAAAAATTCAATTCATTCATCAAATCCTGCTGTGGAGCAGTACGGACAACTGTAGTTGTACTATTCTGCGCCATTTAGATTTTTACAAAAACAAATTTAATATTGTTTTGTATACTTTTTCATCTCTAGCTCTAACCTTAAAATCAAAAATTCTTCTTTTTTGGTAAAGATAACATGGTCTCTACTATAACAGACAGTTGGCTCATTTTATATTTATGGCCTCTTTCCAGCATGCGAATGCCCTCACAGCAGTCTTATATTTTTATTCTCTTTATGGTGGCTATATATTAATAAACAGCACAACAAAGGACAGTAATAGTTATTTATGATATGAGTGTTAAAAGTGAGGTTTTATTTTGTGAGTGAAAACGTTTGTGAAATGAGCGGAGCGAATTGAACAATTTCACGAACAAAATAAAATCACTTTTAACACAAATACCATACAATGTTTTTTGTACAACTTCCCTATTTTGATAATGAAACGAGCGAATTTGCAATGACAATAAATTCAAAATGCATTTTAGTATTCAAATAATCAAAAGATTGTTGTGAATGGCAGACGTTGCCAACGTTATGATTACTAACAAATGAGAAAAGACGCTGTCATTTGAATGGAGTGCTAAAAATATTTTTAACACTAGTGTTAAAAGTATTTTTAACACGCTGCTATGTAAACAATCGTTTTTAACATTGTTTGCTATCATTAAAAGTGTCACTTTTAAAGACAGTTGTACAAAAACTGTTTTTAGTATTTTTGCTTTTTTGCTTGGTTTTTATCATAGACCATTATCACAGACGTAAGCAGTGCCGGTTAATAATTTTGTTAACCGGTCATTGGTTAATAACTAATTATTAAGGGCGAGCTATACCAAACACCTAAACTCGGTTTAATGATGACTGATGTAATTGTTGATAATAAATACATCAATCAGCCAAAGTCTAAACATAAGTTATCATTAAACCGAGTTTAAGGGTGGCTTGCCCAACACACTTGAAAATCACGTTAAGTATAACTTAAGAATAAGTTCAACTTAAGTTCGCTTGCTCAATGCATCAAAGATGTCCAATCGTAGCTTAACTTTAAGTCGCCAATGTTTGAAGCATAAACCAAACTTAGGAAGGTATTCTAACCTCACATTCGAAAAGTGGTGACTTTTTATACTCTATCTAGGACCATTCTTACTTACATCATGTTCGAGGGCATCATTATCAAATATATTTGACAATCCTGTTATTACTTTTGTGTTGACAATACTCATAATCAAGTCATCGTCTGGATTCGTATTATCTGGTAGTGGTGGGCCTCCCCCAGGCTTATATAAGGACCTCCTATTTTCTCCAACCCTTTTCCGGAGATCTTCCTTAATATTTGCCCAATATTTCCTTAAAGCTTCAGGTGCCCTGAAGGTCATATTGGGCGAGCGAGAATTAAATTCTTTTGCTATCTCGAACCATGCTTCATTTTTCTCCTGACTAGTAATAGCATCTGTCTTTTTATTTTCAACTTTGTCCCTGTATTTCCCGTCTATCGAGACTAAAGCATCCTTTTCGGATTTGGTAAAATTTGGTGCTCTTTTTCTGGAGCTCATAGTATGCACAGTTGCACACACACAAAAGTCACAAACACAAAGTGAAGTTACGAATCTGAAAGCATTAATTTGTCTAGGACTGAAACTCACCATCCATAACACCAAAACGTTGAAAAAACTGGTTTTAGCTTGTTACGTCAAGGAAATGTCATACTTTTTTGACATAATAGCATTCTAATTCCTATGTTGCCAACTCTCTCTAAACTTAATCTAGTTGTAGCTAAGTTTAGATTTTAAAAGAGTTGGGAAAGTGATATTTATTTAAGTTAACCATAGCTTCTAAGTTATACTTAACTATTCTCTACTTAAGCCGCTTGTTGGGCAAGCGGCCCTAAGTGTTTGATACAACTCGCTCTAACTATCAATTTTTAACCAAAGATATTTGTGTTCTGCCCAATATTACAAAAATTTTGACATTTAAGCTTATTTGAGATATAAGTAAAAGCTCCAGATTTCGACAGTCGCGGATAATAGACCTGGAAAAATTACTGCGCAAACTCCTAATGTCCGCGGGCTAGAAAATGGTTTTTTTTAATGGGCCGCCTAAATTGTTAACCGTGGTTAATTTCAAACAATTTTTAGCATAGCGTTAATTAACGCTAAAAACGGGTGCTATTCTCAAATTCATACGCAACAATACGTATACGCAGCGTATACGAACTTTTACGTATGGAAATAATCGTATACTAAGACTCATGTGCATTCTTGAACACTATACGACTTCTTCATTCGTCTACGTAATTTGTGGTCGGATGAAAATTGGCAACACTGCAAAAAGTGCCAATGTGTCAATCTTCTCATGGTTCACAGTTGGCAGAAGCAAACGTGAGCCCTGGTGGGCGTGTTCATGTCGCTGTAGTTAATAACATGACCCATCACTGCAGGTAAGTGGTCTGTGATTATATTTCTCTATGGTTTTTATCATGACATTGACATGTCATATGTCACGCTATTAATTTTGTTTTAGTCAATTGTTAACGAACTCGATGTACGAGTCAATTGTTGCTTTCGTTTATTTGGGCTTCAAGCACTTGTGCGTAACGCCTCAGTCGTCACGTCTTTTGAGCAAATCGAACACGATTTTTTAGGATCCTCAAAACCACCTGACATGTGTCAATGCCAATGAATTTCCTGTGCTGTTTCAAGAACAGTTTTCAATTATATTTAGATATTTTTAGTAAGGTTTGAATCGTAATCGGCACAATCTTAACCTTTAAATAAACGTCAAACCGGACAAACGTCAAATATTTAATGTCCGTGGCTTGAAGCTCATACTTCTCGGTATGTGCTTGAGGGGCAAGGGGAAGGTAAGACTGGGCGTCACGCCGGGTAATAAACGAACGGAATTCAGTCTCTACGATCTACTACTAGCAGCTAAAAGTAAATAATCAAAAACGCTTAATGTTTTACTTCAAGAAAAGGCTGATTAAGTAAATATTTTATAGGTATAAACAATTAAATATATGAAAAAAAAATATGTTAGTCCAGCATTCGGACATTCTTAATAAATTTCATCGTGAGCTATCCTTCGCAGCTTCTTAATATTTTGTAACAAATGGGGCGCCGTTACCAATGCCCTTGATAGTGATTCAAACAGCAAATTTTCTTGGAAAAATGGTTCGAAAGGCATATCTTCTAAACAAAAAACGTGTACATTTCCATCAACGTCACCTACAAAATACGTTTTTGTAAGCGTATGAATTGTAATTTTGTATATACGGTAAGTTTTCTATTTAATTAGATACATACTCTAGATTCAATGTGTTTTTTATAATATTCTAAAATGCTTGTCGAGAAAACGTTTAATAAAATAATGCCAGAAACATACCTACAACTAAACATCTTCCAGATTCAGTAAATTGCACTGTGGTACATCGTGCATTCGAAGGCAAACACGTTATCGATTGTGGCTCGTATACCTTTCTTTGTAGATCCCATACTTCGATATATTTTTCACGAATTGTTACCAAAATTGTAGAATGAGTAGGACTCCAATCGAGACCTTGAACACTTTGTAAGGCGGCAAACGATAAAATTGGTTCTGACATTCCTAAATAAACCAAAAATCATTTTGAGTGCGTCTAATACCACTAAACAGTAGTTTATAGGATGACCTTGAATACAAAAATGAGGTTTCAAACCCGTCCACCTGAAGCATGGCCACAGTATTGTAGATGGCCATGCCTGAAGCTCTAATTGCAATTGAGTTGTCGAAACAGGCCTGACAGCTAAGGCCTTTAGCACGAAAAGAAGAAAATATTTTGAAATTCATCATAGCTGTCATATAGTTGTTGTCACCATTGTCGTTTATAGATTGCTTCCTTTTGCCATTATTTGTTGCTGTTATTTTTGTTTTAATTAGGTACTGTAAGTGTTATCAAGTGTGATAATTCATAATATTATAATAACTTTATAATGGTTGGTGTGAAGTGTTGCGTTCCTGGGTGTACAGACATTACATGAAATCGTTTCTTTTATTGAAAAATTAAGTTAGTGTCATTGTGTCATATGTTTCCTTAATAGTCCAGTAAACGAAGGTGTAAACATGGGCAACTGGTCCAGCAAAAGCATTTTTTTTTTAATTTGCAAGTTATGGTAGGCACAATAAATTCCCAAAATGTCAGGTACCTGACCATTGTGGAAGGGTGGGAAAATGGCTCTGAAATTCCAGAAAATCCGTTTTCCCGCAATATCTGCCTAGATTTGACCACTGGAGAATTTTTGTTCAGACGAAAAATAAAGAGCAGTTCCTTAACCACAAAAATTATCCCAGCATTTTTTCGAAAAATTAGATAGTTTTCGAGATAAATGACCCGAACGCCGACCCAAAATTGAGCTTATAGAGAGCACGCTCTGAGGACATGACATGAGGTGAAAGGAGGGATCTGTGGCTACTAGGGCGTGTTTTCATCCACTCAATTCGTGCTCCTGGGTCATTGGGAAACCAGGCCAAAATTCGTCTTCGCTAGATTTATTAATGCTTCCATGGATTTATTCATATTATTTTTATTAATAGTTATTTCAGTCAATCCTATTGGTTAATGGTTCCTTGGGGGGTACTTTATTTATTCCGAAACAATGCTACCAATAATTCTCCCGTATTTTTTTGAATTATGTGTTTTCCAAGATGCGATTTTTGTAGATTTCTGGAGTTTTCCCGAGCGCTCTGGTTTATCGGGAATTTCTCGATGATTAACTGTCAAACCCGCTTATAATTGATATTGGGAGAAAGGTTAGAATATCCTCTTGCCGATGGTATAATTTTTTTGGCCCTGACCCCTGGGTTTTCAGGAAAATCTGGGAAATTTCCAGTTTTCTGAGGGAAGACAGCTATTCTTCTGAGTTTTTTCGAGCAGTTTTTTCTCTTTACAGTAAAATTCTTCCAGGTCAAACATCATACCCGATGAAAGGTCACATTCTGAACTTTCCTTTGATATGTGTATCAAGTATTTTATTTGATGCATGAAAAAGAAATGTGTCTCTAAATTTGTTGTAATGGATGCCTCATTTTATTCTCGCACGCCGCCACGCCTCACATCTATAGTGTGGTCGACGGCGACTGCTATAGTGCGTGTACACGTGGATGCTTTCTGCTGCATTGTTTGTCAACAACTGACAATTTTACATGTAAACACTATCTCTTCCGTGATTTTTCAAGAATAAATTAGTAGTATTCCAGTGTAAAGCTCTGACTGAAGACGTTACAACGGTTACCCGAGGACTAGAAACCCTAATAAATGTTAGCAAGACCAGGAAAGACAACCACCATTTGTTCCTGGAGAAGGTATCGTCTGTGGAAGTTCATCGCTTGTGTAGGAAGAGGTATTCGGTAATGATTAATGGGAAAGTTATTTTCGCAATTTTAGCGTCAACTTTCAATCCTTTTCGCACACAATCATTCCTAGGATTGGTCTGTCTAATAAAAGCAGGCCAGGGTCTCAATTTCAAAGAAAGCGATAATTTTTTGACACCGAGAGTGGGTAAGAGATCGATCATTTTCATGTCTCTTTTCATGTCCAAATTATTTCGCGGTTGCGAAAATGCAAGGTGGCGCCATCTACCATAGATGCCTGGAGACCTAAACTTAGAAATTGGTGTATTTTCAGGGTCGCTCATCCCAAATTTTGGGCTAGAAGCGTCGGTTTTTAAGTTTCAGAAAACTGCGAACATTTCAACCACCATTTTTGCAAAAAATATTGGTGTAACGAAAAAAATTGTGGGGACAACTTTTGCAGGTAATGAACTGCTCTTCATTTTTGTCTGAACAAAAATATTCTAGAGATCGTAGTTCGGGAGATATCGGCGAAAAACGGATTTTCGGGATCTCTAGAGCCATTTTCCGACCCTCCCACAAATTTCAGACACCTGACATTTTGGGGGTTCAATGTACCCACTATTACCTGCAAATTAAAAAAAATATCTTGCTGGATCAGATGCCCATGTTGACGGTATTTTTCGCCTTCATTTATTGGAATATAAGAAATTTTCTACTAATCTTAGTATTGTATTATTGATAAATGTAAAAACAAATTATAACAAAAATAGCATGAAAAAGTGGAAAAAACTTGATCGAAAAGTGATGGGAAATACGTAATATAATCACTCTTAGATATTACTAAGCGCGTGGTGAAACCTAAATTGCATTTTGGAATTCCTAAATTCGTTTGACTTTAGAAAATGGTTAGTGAAATCGGGCATTAGTCATTCAAATAAACAAACTTCCATTAAAAAAAGCGCCATAAAATAGTTCTGAACCCATTCACTGCGATCGCTGAAATTCTTCTTCCCTTAGTCTGTTTTTCGGCCTCCGCTGCTTTGCCTATTTCGACAACTCAATTGCACCTAGCGCTTCAGGTGGATGGGTTTGACACCTCATTTTTCCATTCTTGGTAATCCTATTCGCGAAAACGAGCAAACCATTGTTTTCCCCATTCCACTGACAGCTTTGACATAAACTGCGGCGCCGACTATGGGAAAAATTTTTGCGAATTGGACTTTCACTATAGGTTAGACTGTTTTGTGGTTTAATACAATAATTGGGTCATAGCATAGACACGCATGCGCGTTAAGTTGACAGTTTCACCGATTTACAAATATAAACAGAGAGATACCGCGGTAAATACGTTCCTTTTTCTTACAATTGATTGACTATAAATAGTGTTTAAGATTCCTCTTATAACTGTTTTTAATTTATCAAGAAATTGTGATAATTGAATACCTTCCGCCCAAATCCTAGTGTGCCAGTCATCACCGCAAGTAGCAAAGATCGGTTTGAAAAAGGGAGAAAATTTCAATTCGTGTACCGAACCTTCGTGTGCAAGAAATAAATCCAAATGTTGGCTCAGATAATTCAAAGAGCATTTGTGAATGGTTCCTTCGTTAGTTCCAACGAAATATATGCTGGGATCTAAAAAGGTAACTAAAAGCTATTGTCAAAAAGTGTACAAATGAACAAACCTAGAGGGTGTGGTCTGACAAAAAGAGCTGCAGAGTATCTAGAAACCGGTATTGTTAGACTCGTACACTTCTTCATGGCGTCGTAACCTTTTAGTTTGCCATCAGCTTTTCCAACTCTCATAAGCTGACTCATCTGAAATATTAACAATTATCAAATCTTATTTATTTCCATATTGCGTAGATACCTCCAACTTTCTTTGTACTGAATACGCACATATTCTTCCATCATCGAACGTTACCATAACGAGCTCTTCATCTTTCTTTTCGTTTCTTCCGAACTGCCAAATAATACTCCAAACTGGTTCGAAAGTAGTTACGTTCTCTCCTATTATCGTTATATCTCTGCTTGAGATGTTTAAAACTTTAACGGAACCGTTATAAAATCCAACTGCCAGTAAAACAGGATTGCTATTTGAAAAACTCAATGATGTTATCGGTTCAGAAAATGAGTACTTTCTTTCAGGCTGTACTGGATTTTTTATATTCCATATTAATACTAGACCACTCAAGTTGTCGTGGAAGAAGAATTTGCCGTATCCCACCGCTAATATATCTTTGTTCTTAGGGTTCCAGTTACAACAGTTGACTGATTTACCTGTTGAAGACAAAACCGAAAACAGTTTGTTTAGTTCAATGGTTAAAGATGATGTAAGTTGTTATCACAGAAATAAATAGAATTATTTATTTCTGTGGATGTAATATGTAGTGCAATTTAAGTTCTCTTTGCATGGCCATCTACAACACTAGGCCGGAATAATGAAATTTGGCAACAGTGAACAGTGGGCCGATCAAATCAGATTTTTATCATGGCGAGACAGACCGTGAAATCAGTCGATATAATATTTATTTACGTTTATAATGCGCGTATGTTTATAATTTGTGATATGTAATAGGGGATCTTAAGTATGTAATAGTGTGTACAATCTTTTTAAATCAAGTTTATGAACTTGGTGCTCGTTTTTTCGCAGTTAACAGCCTGACAAGTTCAACATACTTCTGTTTGTGTTAAGTTTTAGAGGAAGATATTTGATAATATATATAAAATAAAAAGATTTTAGTATCAGTATAATTTGTAAACATACTCTCTGTTCTGTGGACTCATATCAAATATAAGGCATAACATGGTAATTGTATCAAATAAAGTATGGTTACAAATTTTCTAAAACTCATTGAAAATGTTAAGAGATGACTTGAACCGAAACTAATTTTTATATTATTATCCAATTTGTGATTCTTGTTAAGCCATCCCACATTGGACTCATCTAAATGAAGTATATTTATAAATTATTACTTATACTATTAAATATTTTATTTTGTTGTAGATGCCTGTAAACTGTAAAATGTTTGGTACCAAGTTGTACTTCCAGCTATGCTTCCACAGTGAAGGATATATTACGGTATTTAAGTTTCCACAAAGTAATGAGCTGAAGAATAAATGGTTGAGAAGTATCCACATGCAAACTGGGAAGTGGGAACCAAAGATCAAATTTAATTCACTAAAGTGTAAATGTAAAGTGATCTGATGGTGATAGATATTTACAAGGAAAAGACCTGTAGCAAATATTTTCATAAACAACCATTCAAAAACAATTTAAGATAAATTACAAGTTAATAAGAAACATAAATAATAATCATGAAACAAAATGTAAAAAAAGAAAAATTCTTAATTACAATAGTTCTGTACATTCTATCTAGTTTAATGATTTTAAATACCCACTATTTATATTACTTCTTAAGAATTCTGTTGTACCCATATTATTGTATGTAGTTCAGTTTGTATTAATAGAGATCTATTAAGAAATAAAAGGCAAAGAAATAATTATTTTAAGGTGGTGTCTGGTCAGCTGTAGGGGAAGCTAGAGGCTGATTTTCTTCATATTTTATATTCTTATCAATAAATTACCTTTTGCATTTTTATTTTATTTAGTCTACCTATAAATATTTCGATTTTTATTCGTTAAAAATGTTCTATAGCTTGGTTTATTTCATATTTCTCACCATTGTAGTAGGCCTACAAGTCGTTCTCATCGGCCCACTATTTGACAGGTGCGCCACGTTGCCACATCTAGTATTCCGGCCTTGTGTTACAGGTGGCCATGTCTCTGTAATTCGCTCTTGTCAATTATCGTTGTCGAACTGTCACTTGTCGCGAGGTAAGGATATGTCGTATGTATGTTGTGTTGTATGTATCTTTCCCATCTTTGGTTGTTAGTCAATACAAATTTTTTTTAATAAATACCTCATAATCTCTCCTAGTATACGTACCTGTAGTATCTGCGTTACAAAACGTCCATAATAGATCTAATCTATAATTATATTCAATATTTTCTCTAAACGGATCGGGAACAGTCAACCCTCTAAATATTTTTTGTTGTTCATTATAACAATTATTTGCCAAAAGTCTTTCGGTAACGCAAACTGCTTCTTGAAATCTCGGGTTTTTCATTAGTTTTGTTAATTGTTTTTCATCAGCGGATAGTTTGTAACTGTCAATAGATGATTCATCGTCATTTTTATGATGGCCAGTCTCGTTATCTTCTGAGTCTTCACTGCTTTCTGTTTCATTATGTACATCTTGGAAAGTATCGTACATGTCCCAGGCAGATGCAAATGCTGTACCAACTAGTGTTTTTATTTTTAAACATGAAGTATTACGAGTTTTCATTACCACTGGAACAGTCTGAGCTTCTGCGTTTAGTATTTTTCGGTTTCTTCCTTTTCCAATAGTTAGGTAATCATATAACTCATTCTCTTCTTGTATTCTATTACCTATATGTAATAGAAATACATAAGAATATCACGATATATCTGCATAAATAATATCTATTTCAAAACTAACCTTCATCTGTATCTTTAATTGCTGTGCAACTTGGCATATCTAATAGAAAAAATGTTGAAGTTTCTTTCAAAATTAAACTAATAGTTGTTGGAATTTGCTTCATTGTCACAGTTAGTTTGTGGATTTCACTAGTTGTAGAATCTGTTGGTAAGACATCTAATTGGCTATCGGGTGCCATAAAAATGTCCAAGTAATAGTTGCTAGTATCATACGGCATACTTCCCCTAAACTGGACAGAACTATGTAGCTGTGGTCTATCAAATTCATTTTTAAATTTAACTGTAGACTGGGACTTTGAAACAGTCACTGATATGCTATCAGATGTTCTAAAAAATGTATTTAAATACAAGACTAACTATAATAAAAAATGAGTTTGTACTGACTCCTAGAAGAGACGCAACAGATGAAGACTGGTGTGACTACTCGTTAGTGGTCACATATGCTTGAGGAATATATAATGATGAAAAAATGAATATTTGTTACATTCACATAGTAGGAATATAGGAAAATATTTATCAAATATTGATGTAAGTATGATGTTTACCTGTAATCTGAATATCTATCAGCTCGATCTCCAATGTCATATACACTGATTTGTCTCTCTCTGCCTCCTGCATAAACTTCTGGATTCAAAGTTTTAGGAGTTACATCTTTTCCTTCATAAAATACAACAAGGTCTTGAATGACCTTTTGCCTTGTTATTACTAAAATTGGTTTTCTACGATACCTTTTTCTTGTCGGTGATCTTTGAGAATATTGAGCTGCGCTATTTTCCATATAAAAGTATATATAAGTAAAAAGTTTCCTACCTGCTTAATTGTACTAAATCATATAATATTTATAATAACAATATTCAATATTATTTGTAAAGCTGCAGTTTGTTTGATCAATAAGTATGAGTAATAATTGTATTTGAAGAAAAAAGATGATATTATTTAAATGTAATATATTTACCGACAAAATTGTTATTTTTTATAAATAATGGAAGAAAACAAAATTTCTGACATTTCATTTTTAAATTTACCACATTCGACACAGATAACCTACACTTCAAAAGTTTTACGAAGGTAATGCTAGCGACCTCTGGCGAGTATTGATCTAGCTATCCACGGAGTGGGTGACATCTATTGATTTACTTTAAAACGCTATAAGTAAGTAGTGAACTACAAAAGATATTTGGTTTCTTGTGGTTTATCTATGGTTGTAATGACAATATTGAGATGCCTTCTCTAAATTACGCTCGAAATTAATGAATAAAGAGTAAAGACCTGCTCGCGAATTTATTTTTGTATAACAATATGAATATTGACCATAAAATGAATTTTTTTAAAGAAAGTAAGCGTTAATTTTATGAATAAATTCTGATTTTGTCTGGTCTTCGTAGCTCTATCGGCTCTGTCCTTTGTGTCAAGTCAAATGTCAAATGGTTAAGGTTAATTTAGCGATTCTTATTCTTGATCATCATACTTCTTTTCTTTTATAAAATGAAAAGCTTCCGACGCAAAAATATTAATTTTAAATCATTCACATTGATCCATTATGCTTAACTCCATTATAAGTTATTTCAAAACAATCGGGCGAGTAAATAGTCAATAAAACACGAAAGACTTCAAATTGGTGAGTAGACATTAAAAAAATATTTTGTCGATTATTAACCAAAACTTTCTCTTGCTATTGAAAGTACTTTTATTTTCATAAATCCTCAGTATCAATTTCAATAATAATTCAATAAAAGGTTTTGAGCATTATATTTTCAAATGAAATGACATTTGTGACAGAACTGTTAGTTGGCAAACCCTTGTGTATTGGCTGTATTCTGTATTTATTTATTGGTAATACGTAAAAATGGAGGATGCCAAGAGAAGTATGTTGTTTAAAAACATAATATTATAATTTAGTACACAATTTAATAGTTTTAAATATTGCTTTGTACGTAATAAAAACATTTAAGTCGAAAATGGTTTTTAGATTCCACCGATGATACTCGGAGGCCTGGAGTTCTACAACCCCCGATTATAATGAAGATAGATGGACCAGAAGAATCTGATGATAAAGGTAACTTTTGATGGATATAAGCTTATGCGCGAATTTCATCTTGTGTATTTTTGGTGTATTATTTATTTCCAAATTTGTTTACCATTTCAGAAACAGAAGAAAACGACAAGAATATGCAGATGTTAAAGAATGACGAGTTCAAAATGTGTAGTCCGTCGTTAAAACCTTCTGTATTAAGTATAAGTAACCCATTTGCATCTTCTCAAAACAAAATTTCAAGAGGTATTTTGAAACCACCTCAGTTTAATGTTAACAGTAACATTGTTACCTCAGCACCTTTTGTATTAAAGCCCAGTCTGCTAAATTCATTTTCCAAAAACTCTAGTGTTAAGGTCAATAATAGTGAAAAAATTGAAAATAGTGATACAAAAATGAATGGAGAGATGCTGAAGTTTGTGCCTTTGGTAGTACCTGACAAAAAAGTACACAATGGTAAGATTTTTTATCATATTATATATATGATGAATTCTAAAATATGTAAATTGTAGATTCAAAAGCACAACCTATAGATCCCAAAGTATCAAGTAGTTCCTTTGTTTTTGGCGAAAACTTGAAAGATAGGGTGGTAGCTGCTGAAAATCAAGAATTAAAGGCTTCTACAAGTTTACAATCCAATAGCACTTCTGAAATGCTATTCAGTAGTGCTATTAAAACCGAATTGAAAGGTAATCAAATTTATATTATTAAACATTTATTCTCTAAATAATTATATTTGTATCAGATCCAGGAGATACTGGTTTGAAGGAAAAAGACACAAAATCGTTGAGTGAATCTGCTAAGGAATATGAGGAATCAAGAGCTAGTAAGAGAAAATACGAAGAAGTTGAAGTGGTAACAGGAGAAGAAAATGAAACTAATATTTTAAGTACTTCTTGTAAATTATTTACATTTAATAAAGCCTCCAGTAATTGGTTAGAACTAGGGAGGGGTACTTTAAGGCTCAATGATTTATGCAGCAGTTATGGTGTTGATAACTTGGGAAGTAGACTGGTTTTCAGAACATCTGGAAGTCTACGAGTTGTTTTAAATACAAAAGTAAGTTTTTATATTATAAAAATATTGAGTAGTGTTAAAAATATGCTATAATTTGTTGTTAGATTTGGGCAGAGATGGTGGTGGAAAAGGCAAATGAAAAAAGTATTAGAATAACTGCACTGGATGCAAATGGAGATATAAAAGTTTTCTTAGTTATGGTAAGTACAATTTCATCTTTTCATTATAAAAGGAGCTCTTTTGACTATTGACTATAGTTGAATAGTTTTAACTAAAAATAATAATATAATCTTTGTTTTTAAATGATCTGTTACGAACTCACTGATTCAGAAGCCGGTCCTGTCGCAAACTATGAATGCGACCTTTCTAGAAAGGTTCGTTCGCAGGTAATATCCAGACTGTTCTGGAAATGTACCAGGCCATACAATGGTTTATCGCGAATGTTCTCGATTTATAAGGTATATGCAGAGGTGGTGAATTCAAGAAAGTTCTAGAGATTCGAGGGACTATATATACGCGGGTTTTCGAGTGAGTCGGGGAGTTGTTCAGTATACAGTGAATCGGTAAACAGTTTCAGTATACAGTGAGTGAACAGAAAGTGAATTTAAATAGTGTTGAAGATAAATTATACCGAGTGTAGATAAATTAATAGACATTAAGTAGTGTGTATATAAATTAAGTTTATTATAGTGTGTAAGTGTTTCTTTGATAAACCAATAGTAATTAACAATAGTGAGTGTATAATTTTATCCCATGGTAAAAACTGTTTAAATAAATAAAAGAAACATTACAGATCCTATTTTACATTACCTTTGTATATTCACTTTTTCTTGGGTATTAACACTTGGCATTGCCTAAAAGATATATCTTCTGTATGTTCCTAGTGCTGTAAAAATTTTTTTTGTTATTTGATGGGAATTAAACTACAATAAAAAATAGCTTACACCAATATCAGGCTATAAAAGAAAATATAGTGTTGGGTACATGATTAGACATTTGACAAATCAAGTGAAAAAAGGCTGTAAAGTTTAAGTTTAATTTAAAAGCTCTTGTACAGCTTAGCGAATAAATAATTGTATTACAAAGTTGAGAATGTGCTTGATACTAATTTCAAGCTACCTTACACAACGATCGCTAGGTGGTGGTGATTGAACAATTGCTTTGCTTTCAACACTTTTTGGGAATCTTCAAATGTGATTGCTATATTTCTTGATAATTTACTTCAAAGAGTGTGGAATTTTTAAAAATGGTAAAAACCGCATCTCATCCATTTTCTAAGCGAAGAGTTTCCTATTTACAGATCTTTCAAAAGCTTTATCATACTCGCTTAATTGAAAAACTTGAAGAATATGGAATCAGAGGAGTTGCTAGTGATATAGTTGTATCTTACTAACAAAATAGACCACAAAGTGTACATTACAACCATAAATATAGTAGCACACTAACAATAAAAGGAAGTGTCCCACAAGGATCTATATTAGGTCCCCTACTATTTATAATATACACCAATGATCTACCTTTATACATGAATACTGTAAATAATGATCTACTAACCACTATGTATGCAGATGATACTAAAAGTAAATGTTCCAGACCCCTAAATCCTCATATCATTTTGTCCAATTTTACGAGAGGAACATGCAAACGTTGTAATTACCCCTAACGTTCGAGATGCTTATACCATTTTTTGCGCGTTCATATTGAAATAAATTCCGAATAAAATAATTTAAATTTCTTCGAAATGAACAAAAAAAAAATCAATCGCGCAAAAAAATTATGGAAATAATAGTAAAAATTTATCCGAACACATTCAAGTAGATCACCAGCACTGCGAATACCAGCTTTGCATAGAATTTTAATATAGCATCGGTGGTTCAGTGGTAGAATGCTCGCATTCCACGCGGGCGGCCCGGGTTCGAATCCCGGCCGGAGCATATGAATCGCTGCTTCGTAAACGAGAGGGAGAGAGCACAAGCACGCAAGCAAGGCACGTAACGTAACGGTTAGATCATTTGCGTCGCGACCCCTGGTCGCTCAAACATAACCTGACGTAAATAACTAAAGTTCCAATAATTTTCCATTTGTAGTAAAGGAGGCCCCTTTACTACAAATGGAAAATTATTATTTTAGAAAGGTATGTATATGGGGCGGCGAAAATAAAGTGGCCTACACTCATAAAAAATATAAATCCGGCACTGCTCACTGGACTTTATTGTGAGCTATTACTAGTTTGATTTTTAACCACCAGACGACGTGGTTCAATTAGACAGTTCCTAATAGATTTCCTTGTATTACAAATTTTTTGTTTCAGAGTAATATAGAAGATTCCAATAGACTGTACAGCCACCTACAGAATAGGCTGGAGAAAGAAATCGCCGCACAAAAACGCAAAAAAACAGGTGAAACTGCACCACAACAAAATTAACTCACTTTACAGATTTTTAAATGCATACAAAAAAAAGAATACAATTTATACTGATCATGATGTGATTGATGCGTTGATACACTGGGAAAATTCTTTTCTATACTTTTACACAATATATAATTATGTACCTACTATTAGCTAAAAGGAAAACCAAGAGAAAGTCTATATGAATTAATAACCTTATTTCGGAATGCAAAAAGTAGAATGTGTGTATGAGTCATTTATTTAACTTAAATAATTACTAAAGAAAAAAAAAGCATTTTAGAAAATTGTGTTTTACTTTATTAATAGTTTACCTGAATGAAACATTATTTATAAATTTGACAAGTAGATGATCAAAGCGGTTTCAAATTCACCAGTGGCGTCCTGCGTTGAATTATTTAGTGGGCTAAGGAATTTGATGAATAGTGAGGTGTATGGGGGCGAAGTGGAACGTTGTGAACGCCACTGCGTTGTGTGACGCACGACACATGAATCATACGCGCGAAATGCAAAAAGGACAATAGCACTGGTTGGATGGGATGAACGGGTGTGACGTGGATTAACGACGCGACGTTCGGTGTATCTGTATCTCTCTGTATCTGTAGAGTGGGGAGGGTGAGTGTGTAGGCTCACAGCACTTAGGCCACATGTGACCCATTGTACATCCTCCCGAGGAGTTGTCCTCCTAGGTCATTGTCCATCCTGTCCTTCTCAGGAAGGTGGTCAGGTCACTAGGAGACATCTCCTTTATATCGGCAGGTGTAGGCCAAGACTCACCGAACACACACTCTCTTATTGACGATAACTCCGGACACTCGCATAAGACATGCCTGACAGTTTCATCTTCCTGTTCACACATCCTGCATAGAGGTGTGTCCACTAACCCCATAGTATGGAGGTGTTTCCTTAGTTGACAGTGACCAGTCAGAAATCCTACTGTTAAACGTAGGTTTTTCCTGGTCATCGCCAAATATTTCTTCGGCGCCAGCTTTCCAGGGTCGCGGACGCGACCGGTGTAATTGATGGTTTCATCTGACGCCATACTGTGGTGGATCGTATTGTAGTGCCATCTAGCGGCACTTATCGAAAGTAGGCCTGAGGTAGAAAAATAGGTAACTACTAAGGGTAGCCTAGGGCGTCGTGCTCAAACTTCGTCCTCGTGTGATATGGCCATCATATCCACACTATTTGCACAAACTACAATTTCTATCAAAATATGCCCTTTTACATTTAAAAACAACCTGCCAAATGCCAAATCAATTTATCCATCCATTTTAAAGTTATCGAATTAAAACATTCAAGTTTTCAAAATTTCAACACCCTGTATTTCGAAAAGTAAATGTGCTAGACCCCTAAATCCGCATATCATTTTGTCCAATTTTACGAGAGGAATCTACATGCAAACGTTCTAATTACCCTTAACGTTCGAGATGCTTATACCATTTTTTGCGCGATCGTATTGAAATAAATTCCGAATAAAATAATTTAAATTTCTTCGAAATGAACAAAAAAGATCAATCGCGCAAAAAAAATTATGGAAATAATAGTAAAATTTTATCCGAACAAATTCAAGTAGATCACCAGCACTGCGAATACCAGCTTTGCATAGAATTTTAATATAGCATCGGTGGTTCAGTGGTAGAATGCTCGCATTCCACGCGGGCGGACCGGGTTCGAATCCCGGCCAGAGCATATGAATCGCTGCTTCGTAAACGAAAGAGACTAAGGAGAGAGCACAAGCACGCAAGCAAGGCACATAACGAAGCACGTAACGGTCAGATCTTTTGCGTCGCGACCCCTGGTCGCTCAAACATAACCTGACGTAAAGAACTGAAGTTCCAAAAACGATGAATATGTCTTTGTTGAATCGTATGAACCGCATGATAAGACTGCATTTGACTACAGTAATGAATTTTTCAACAGCAAATCAAAATACGTTTGCCATGATTGACAAAGTCATGTGGCACAGCTTGCTGTACCGTACAACGGGCTGTTATGCACTAATCTACACGATATCAATAATAATGACATAAACCCAGCACTTAGAGCAAATTATCCCTTGTGATATTACCCAATAAAGGATAAAGAAGAAGATTATAGGTTATATTTTGGTTTTAGGGTCATATAATTAGATAGATTGTGATAGTGACATATATCTTTTATCTGTTAGCATGAACGATACAATTCATGTTTATATTAATATTAAAAACCTCAAAAATTCGAAATTTAGCGTCAACTAGCATTGAAGAATTGATTTGGCGTTAACATTTATCTTTTTTTTTCAGTCTCAAAGATAGGATAAGTACAGATATTAATTATTTTAAAGGAGTTTCTTGTTCTATCAAAACTAAGCGTTTATAATATACCGCTCAGAGGGATCATTTGATTCAGTACAATGAGAGCCATTCAAATTTTGCTGCAGGAAAAAATGGGAAGGACTTATAAAACACTAGATTAGACACTATACACAATATAGTTACTCTTCAAATATTGAAAATTCACTTAAATAATCCGCAATTCCAGCCAAACATCAACAAATAATGAAAATTTCCTTTCAACGAAAATCGATAACGGTTACCGTGAGGCTCATTAGATCACGGTAGACATACAGATTCTCATCGACTCGAATTCGCGATATCTGTCGGTGAAAAGGTATACAGAATGCCGCACATGTGACTTATCGACGGGTGTCGATAACTGAGTTACCGATACCGATTTCTCTCCGAAACGAGTTACAGAATAGCGCTCCAGTATGGCGGATACTATACCGCGTTTGGTCACTAAATGATTTTTATTATAATAAGAGCATCCAGCCATGATTTTTGTACAACAAAAAATTTTGCAATGATAATTTTCCGGAAGGTTAAGACAAAAAAAAATAATAACACCGATGTGTTTAACAATAATATATTTCAAACTTACAGAGTATGCCACCGATATATCCATAGAAAAATAACAAACTTTCATCTCCTTATTCTTAAACCTCCAATTAAAAGAACACACTCAACAACACTCAATCTATTCCGAAAGCTTTATTTAATTCTTTCAAATCTCTTTTATCGACAAAAGGTTTTAGATCGCCTCTATTCATCAACGAAACGCACATGCGTAACGATGACCATATAGCATCCGACATTTGCGA